>CM024242.1:53820293-54029278 GCA_013421045.1 Propylea japonica
TATTGCATGATTATTTTCGCCCTGATCACAATTGGAGCCATGAGACCTAATGGATCGAATATTGAAGCAATTTCAGATAGCACTTGTCTTTTTGTGTTAGTTTGATTAGGAGTTTGTTTAATAATGTATTGGAAGTTGTCATTTTGTGGTGACCATTTAATTCCCAGAACTTTGGTTGTTTCCTCTCTGTTGTTGAAATCTTGAAAGGACGTGTCCTCATTTAATGTGAGATTGCTTTTCCATTTTCGAATGTTGAATCCGCCCTTGAGAAGTAGCGTTTTTATTTCTTGTTTAATTTTTTGTGCATCTTCTTCATTGTGTGCGCCGGAGAGAAAATCATCGACGTAGAAATCTTCAAGTATCAGTTCCGCAGCTCTCGGAAATTTGTCGCATTCATCTATGGCTAATTGGTGCATGGTCCTTATAGCAAGGTAGGCAGCGGAAGCGGTTCCATAGGTGACCGTCGTGAGTTGGTATTCCTGGATTGGGTCATTTTTGTTGAACCTCCATAAAATAGTGTGGAGCCTTTGATCATCTTTATGTAGTTTGACCTGTCTGTACATCTTTTCCACGTCTGCAGTCAATGCGATTTTGTATTTTCTCCATCTTAATAATATATCAATCAAGTCTTGTTGAAGCTTGGGACCAGTGTGCAATATATCATTTAAACTGATTCCGGTACTGGTTTTCTGGCTCGCGTCGAATACGACACGCAGAGTTTGTTGTTTCTCTGTCCTCTTTTACTACAGCTTGATGCGGAATGTAGTATCTTGTGCTGTTCGTCTGAATTGCAGGAGTCATGTGTTTTAGTTCGATATATTCCCACATGAATTCCTTGTACATTGCTTCCAATTCTCGTCCTTCTCGAATTTCTTCTCTATTTGCAAAAGTCGAGCGATGGCGGTTTTTTTTGATTGGCCTAACAATTGTTCCTTCTCTTTGAATGGCAGTCTTACAGTATATGTGCCATCCTGATTCCTTGTATAACTTTTCTTGAAGAAGTCTTGGCAGAGGCTTTCTTGGTTATTTTTGTTTGTGAGAGTATCCGCTTCTTCTATTTCCCAGAATTTTGTTATCTGTGTTTCGGTGTAGTGATGGCAATCATACTAGTTATTTGGAGTTGCGGACCAGCTGATGTGTTACCAGAGAGAATCCATCCTAGTTCGGTGTTTTGTGCAAGCAGACCATTTTGGATTTTTGAACACCCTCTTGTACGATTTCCGTGTATAAGTCGATTCCTAGGAGAATGTCGATTTTCCTGGTCTGTAGTAAGTGGGGTCTGCAAGGATTACGTTGTTCCAATTTTCATCAGCAGTTATCGGTTGTTGAGGCATGGAGCTGTTCAATTTTGGTAGGATGTATAGCTCGGCTTCTAATTTGAAGTCGCTTGAGAATCTTGGTTTCATCATGGTGTGGATTTTCCATTTTGAAGTACCTGCATCGCAAGATCCTAACCCTGTTATGTTTGCATGATGTCTTTGCTTGGGCATTCCTAAGGTATTTGCGGCTCCTTCGGTTATGAATGATACTTGGGAACCTGGATCAATAAGGACTCGCATAAGTTCATGGTACCCTTTGTTGTTTTTAACATTAACGAATGCTGTGGCCAGGATGGGGATGGTTGGTCCATCATTGTTATTTGACGTTTTTCCTAGATGGGACCCGAATCCATTTTCATGCTCTCTTGTACGCTGACTTTTGGAAGTATCTTGCTTCTGTCCTTGATGACCGAAATTTGTTTTGAAGTTCCGGGTAATTTTCCCAATGCAATGATGAATGATGATGAAAGTTGTTACATTTGAAGCAGAGATAATTGCTTGGGCATTTCGTATTGCTCGGATGCTTCAAACAATCCTGCAGAGTTGTTGTTTTCTCACAAAATCGTTTCGTTCTTTTACTGACATATCCTTGAATTTTGGCAACGATAAATTTCGTGGTTGTTGTTACATAAACTGCATGATTGTAAGTCAGTATGGTAGTTTTGAAACTTATGCCTTTGTTGTGTTGATGGATGATCTGATTTTTGATTGTGCCTCGAAGTGCTTCGAGGGATTGGAATCGATTTTCTAGAAACTCAAGAAGGTCTTCCAGTTCTTGAATATCCTTATGTGTTTTGGTAGATTGTTCATAGAGTCTCCTTGAATCGCTGTCTAATTTCTTTAGCAGCATATGCGCTATTATGTTGCTACCCAATTGCTCAGCTGTGATTCCATATTTTCAATGGCTCTGAGATTTTCTTGAACAGTGTCGTGAAGTTTCTTAATGGATGCTGCCGACTCTTGTTGCAAAATCGGTAGATTCAAGATGTTGTCGGCGTACTTGCTGAAGAGAAGTCTGTTGTTGTTGTATCTCCTCGTTATCAATTCCCAGGCGATGGGGTAGTTTCTTGATGATACTTCTAAATGTTGAATGAGCTTCGCTGCTTCACCCCTGGTTTGACTCTTCAGGTACTGCATTTTTTCAGCGTCCCTAGTTCATGATTTGGGGTGTATAGTTTGAAGGAATATATCTCGGAATGTGATCCAAGTTTCGTAGTCACCAGTGAAGATAGGGATGCTGATCCGTGGTAAATTTATGGAATATTTTTGTTTTGGGACTGTTTAGTATCAGTAGGAGAAGCAGTGATTATTCTTCTATGATTTCCTCGTATTTAGTTCTAAATTTTTCGAAGACTCCGGTTTTCTTGTATTTGATTACTTCTTCTTCATTGATAGCTAGCATCTGTTTATAGAGTGCTTCTATGTCCCGCCAGATCCTGGTTAGGTTTCTTCAATGTAGTTGTACATTTTGGGATGTAGTTGGCACTTTATTTTTCTTGTGCTCTTTCCATTCCTTCTTGAATAAACCTAATTCTATTTGAATTTGAACGATGGAAGGGTGTTGGTAGCTGACTTCTTCTGACATTGGAGTGGATTTCTGCCATGTATTGATATAGTTCTTGATTTCTTGTAGCATTTGGATATCTGACCATGTAAATCTTGTTTGAAGTAGGAATGATCTTCATCAAGGGTTTTCCGGAGTTCGTTGTGATTTTCTTGAAAATTATTCAGTAGATCTGTGGCGGCCATGTATTTCTTCTTGAAGTATTCTTCTGTTTTTCGTGCAGACCCGTCCTTCTTGAGTGAAGATAATATTTTGCTCAGGTTGGCCAATAGTTATTTGTTCTCCCAATTTTTCTTCCATGTTGGTTGAAGGTTGATGTGATTTCTGTTTTGAAGATTTTTTGTTGTTGATTTTCCGGAAGGCTAGTTCACTGGCTCGGATTTGGCGCTGGATGGCTTCTTCACGGATGCTGTTGTTGGCTCTGGAGGGCTTCTGCTGGCGCGGATTTGGCTCTGGAAGGGTTTCTCGCAGGCGTTGATGAATTGGTTGAGACAAGGGTTGTAATCCTTGTTTTCTGTTTTTTCCAGTGGACTCGTTGTGTTCCCTGGCTTGTTGAATTTTGATCCGGAAGGCTTGTTCACTGGCTTGGATTTGCGGGGCTGGATGCTTCTTCACGGATGTTGTTGTTGGCTCTGGAGGGCTTCTGCTGGCGCTGGATTTGGCTCTGGAAGGGTTTCTCGCAGGCGTTGATGAATTGGTTGAGACAAGGGTTGTAAATCCTTGTTCCTTTTTTTCCAGTGGACTCGTTTTGTTCCCTGGCTTGTTGAATCTTTTGATCCGGAAGGCTTGTTCACGGGCTCGGTTTTGGCGCTGGATGGCTTCTTCACGGATGCTGTTATTGGCTCTGGAGGGCTTCTGCTGGCGCTGGATTTGGCTCTGGAAGGCTTCCCGCAGGCGTTGATGAATTGATCGAGATTAGGGTCGTAAATCCTTTCTCTCGATCCGGCTCGAAGGACCAAAAAATGTTGTTTCTTTGTTTTGAAACAACACTTGCGTTGAAGGTTTAGGCAACTGAACGACCAGACTCAGAAGTTCAAGGGATGTCTAAACTCCACAGTTGCCGAAGAGGTGTATTGATCAAACTGAAGACGAATGATGCTTTATTGATTACAATCTAACTTATACTAAATTGATTAATGACGATATAAAAATAACAATTCCATATATGGTATCAGAACACTAGCGGAGTCCCCTGTTGCATCAATTGTTTCCATCCAGTCAGCAGATTTGGCGATCGACGGCTCGCTCGACGTGATCCACTTTCGATTGCATTATAATTTAAATGGAATTTTCCATATTATCGAATATTTTTAAGAATAATGTTCGAATTCGAACAAACGGCATAGCTTCTTCTTTAGAGAAGAAGCTCATTATATTGAAATATGGCATTTTTATTTGAATATAAAATAACACCTCTTATGGAAATACTTCGGAGCTTGACTATTAGAATAAATCATCCTTTACCCTTTAGGTTTCCATAAGAGCATCTTTCGATTGTATGTATTCCTGCCTGAAGAACTCTAGAACAAGAGGACCTCAAGATCCAACTATAAAAATGAAATGAACCCAGATATGAACGACCAATCAAAATTAAAACATTTTCATCAGCAACCCTCATTACTCGCCCCTTCTCGCCCAACGCTCCCAAAATCTCCCTGCAATAATTCATCATCCTTTGAAGAAATCTCCAGCCTCCTTTGATCTCCCAGACTGATCGTTCTCCACCATTCCAACCCCCAAACCACCCCCTCCCAACCCCCCAAGATCGAGTTTTGAACCTCCCAGAATTCCCGATGCTCGTACAAAAGAACCGGGGGCCCGAATCGGCGTATCGGCGGAAATATTTCAATTTGTTAGGTCGCCGAGAAAAAAACCGTTTACGAATCTCGTAACTCGTCGATTTTTCCGAGCGGTGGGGGCGAGCTGCGAGCCGGAAAATTCGCGTGTGTATTTTCCCGACTCGGAAAATTGACGGGGACGTTTTCGGATCGGGAAGACGTCAGGACAGACGGAATAAAATATGTATGTGCCGAAGCGGGAGGATATTTTCCGAAAGAGAAGCTTTCCGCGGAAAATAATAAATCAATCGATATCGGGATACAGGGAGAATGAAGGGGATGGGAGGGTGAAAGTTGAAGGTTGACGGGGTTGGGCGATGAACTCTTGAGCCTGTCTGGAAAATTCCACATAGAGGCATTGCGTATGGCGATTTTTGCAGACTTTATAATTGCTGGTAGAAAGAATTCATAGGGGTGAATTCTATGAATTGAGGTTCTGGAACTCTGACTGACTTTTTAATACTGCTTCCAATGACGTTAGTGTGAATTATCATAATAAATTATGTGAGACTATACACCTTCTTCTCCTTCTTCCGCCTTTTTTCATCCAGCGTTAGATATAGATCTCTTCCAATTTATTCCATGTTGCTCCTTTGCTGTTCTAATCCATTGTTTTCCGGCTACGGCGACTTTAACGTTTATCCATCTCTTTCTTAGTCTTTATGTATATATTTCTTTTAGTTTCTCGATGTTTCCAAAATGTCACTCTGTATGACCATTTCTTAATTTTTTGCTTTGTTACGTGTGCTACCTATTGCCACCTGAGTTTCGCTATTCGTTCCATGAGGTCGGCTGTGAACAACTACATCTCAGCTGCGAACCTCCCTAGTATTGTAATGATCAAGAAAGTAAGCACTGAAAAAAACTTCAGGACATTGCTAAGTGAAAGAGAGGAATGGAAACGGGAATATACCGACTAGAACCTCAAAGAAAATACCGTAAAATGGTGTACAGATGGTTCCAAAACCTATACAGGAGCTGGCGCTGGGATATACGAGCCGAGTACCAAGTGTGCACTGTCACTAGCCTCCTGTATAAGGGTCTTAAATCGGAAATCTCAGCTATTGAAAGATGTCTAGATATAATTCCAGAAAGAAACAATCAGAAGTTCGATATAACCATAAACTCAGATAGTCAAGTTGCTATAAAGCACAGAGCTCCTACGTCATCGACTCTGGGAGTGCCGGAACAAACTCAATGAGGTAGGCAAAAAAATAAGGTCTTTCAATCTGGGTTCCCGGCCATTCGAGAATCAAAGGAAACGAAGAGGCCAATACACTTGCCAAAGAGGGCGCACGAATGTCACTCCTTGGGCCAGAACTTTCGGTTGTATAGATAAATGATACCTATAACATGGAGTTTCTGGAAAAAAGAAAGCCGAGAATAAAAACCCTGGCGGAATCTCCTAGGTATGGATCATTCCACAAAGTTCCATAGGAACTTTGAAACAGCAAGATCTAAAAGATATATTGATCTTGGTAAAAAACAATTACACCTCCTCACAGGCTTTCTACGGCATTGACCGTTACTGTCTGGTGATCAGGCCAGACAGCTCTGGAGCATTACGTATGTTCGGCTGTTTCTGCTTCTGATCCACAAAGTCTACCAGTTTATCTGCTGACTTTCCCTCTCAGCAGTCCCACCATTATTCGCAGTTCAACTCGTGACTGCTTCAGAAGCTTTCTGGCATGGGTAGGTTAAATCATCACCACTTTTTCGGCCTGAGTAAATCAAGAGTGTTTCTCACACAAAAAAGCTCAGGTGCAGCAGGTGTTAACCTTGATGCACTTTTTGCGATTTCGTCGGCTTTTCATTTGTTTCATCAGCATTTTGACCTGGCACCTTTAGTACAGTCACTTCATGCTTCATGTCAGTTGCTTTATGGTATTCGCCTCAGAAATGAAGGATATTTCATGGTTCCAAAGAGTCCTCGCATACTCAATTTGTTCTAGTTTCATTCCCTAAACCAGTTTTCTCTCATATATTACAGAAATGTGAATCTATTAAAACTTTTACTGTAGCTCTAAGAGGTGTATAAGTATAGCTACTATCTACACAAGCAATCCTTGGAAACTCATCGTTTTTTCAGTTTTGCTTAAACAAGCTGGAAAAACTCAGTACCAATAGGTCTTAAAACTATAAAGGGTTCTCCAATAAGAGGTGTTATTTTGATATTCAAAAAAAATGCCATTTTTCAATATGAATAATCGCATGTTTATTTCATTATAAAGAAGAAGCTATGCCGTTAATAGTGAAAAATAACATCAGGCAAATGACTACCACGACCACGCGTACAGGACCATATCCTTTTAACGAAATTTTCCATATAATAATAAAAATAATAATAACCAAATCGCAAAGTGGCTGCCCTATGTCCTCGATAGCCCCACGAATTCCATCTTCGAGATCTTGAATCGACGCTAGGCTATTGGCTTAGACCTTCTTTTCCGCGTGCCCCCAAAGGAAGAAGTCGCAAGGTGTTAAATCACAAGATTTCGGTGGCCAACTGTGATCACCTCCTCGACAGATAACACGGTCCGGAAACTTTTCCCGCAAAATATCAATAGTTTCGTCATCTACCGAATTAGCGGGCTATTCAAAATAACACCTCTTATTGGAAAACCCTTTAGTATCCAATGAATACCTTCAAAACATGGTGTGTTCAAACGCAATGATAAGCTCATTTGTAAAGACGAGATTGAAAGGAGAAACCATCGATTTAAAGGTCTGGGACTGAGAAAACCAGTGTTAGCATAATTTTAAACCCTCCATCAACTAACTCCACTCAACATTATCCTGTCTGAGCAACTGATACATGAAAACACAACATCAACTACATCCATCATTCCAAATCCTCGAACGACCAAGCTCCTATTCATCAACATTGCTGACCTATATCCAACCCTCTTCGGGGACACTTCTCACCCCATCGCCCAACAAAATATTTACCCCAATTTGCGACGATTTCACCCTTATCTACCTCAGCACGGACCAATTCCCTCAAATTCGAAGTTATCAAAACAATATGAGCCGCGTCACCCCCACCACCGACCTACGGCGGGAGAGAACCGGGGTGGGGGAAGGGACACGACCTTGCCGTCGTCAAGGCAACGAGACAACGCTGCCTTACCCGGAGTTTTTCTTGTCGAGGTCGAGGAATGGGCGCGATACAGGCCCGCGAATTTGGGGGCTACCTGTAGGAGGAAAATTTGGAATATTATCGATTATGGAAAGAGGTGAGTGGGTTGTTGTTGTTTAGGGCGTTGGATAGAGGGTGGTGAAGGGGTTAACGCCCACTTCTTGTGGAAATTTCCGGTGGGATAATGTTTTGGGTACTTTTCTTGAGGTAGGTAAATACGAATTAAGATTTCGAATCAGACTTGCCTGATTAAATTTTCCAGGCTTATACTCAAGCAATACAACAAGAAGATAGTGCACGTCAGCATGTCTATTATTTTATCATTTATTTGAACTGGGGTCGTTATGGCTAGCTTAGCCTTCCGGAACTGCAACAAAGTAGGATAATGCAATGGCGTCGATAAAACTGACAACTTCCTTAAGAGCCTTGGCCGTTAACTCTTGAGTATTCAGGACAGGTTTCCCCATATGAATTGTTGAAAAGCCAGCCACCTTTAGTTACTTGCATATCTTATGTTCAGCTGTTTCTTCTTCTAAACCACAGAGCCTGCTGACTGTACCAGAAGGAATTTGATTGAATTGTGGTTTATTGGAACTCTGACTGCCTTTTAATACTGCTTCCAATCATGTTTAGTGTGTATTATCCTAATAACTTGTGTGAGACTATACACCTTCGTTTCCTTCTTCAGCCATCTTTCATCCAGTCTTAGATATAGAGCTCTTCCGATTTCTTCCATGGTGCTCTGTCCTTTTCTGTTCTCATCCATTGTTTTCCGCCTACGGTGACTATAGCGTCTAGCCATCTTTCTTGGTCTTTCTTTACTTCTTTGGTTTCTCGAGGTTTCCAAAATGTCACTCTGTATGACCATTCCTTCACAATTTGCTTTGTTACGTGTACTATCCATTGATACCTGAGTTTTTTCTAGTTCTTTTTTGCATATCTCTCTACACCTGCGTATTATTATTATTAGAAGAGAGGTAATTATGGCTAGGTTGGCCTTTTGGGAGCTGCGATCATGTGGATCTTTCGTCGTCAAATCTACTCGTTCATGAAAACTCAAGGAGGTCGTACCAGAAGGTATAAATGATATTCGTACCAACAGTGCACCGTCAGCAGTCACACCATCACGCGAAGCTCAGATCCTGACAGCTTTTGGTCCATTCTGGTATTGTGAATCACGAATAACAAATTTTTTGGCTGAGTAAGTCCAGGATTGATTATTATTCTGTTATTCAACTCCTATTCAAAGTTCACGGAACGATTCAGGTCCAGCAAGTGTTAACCTTGAAGCACTTTCTGCAAGTTCATCGGCATTGTCACTTCCTTCAATAGGTACCACAATGCCCTGGCACCCATAGAAGAGTCACTTCATTGCATCTTGCGAGTTGCTTTGTGGTGTTACGGCACTCCCAGTTCAGCAGAGACCCTTGGCAGTAGTGCTAGTCTTAGCTATCAAAATATTTTTTCTGGAATTGCTCTCAAAAGGACTCACTAGATGAAAGCCGCACCATTCATTTGAAAAACTGTCCTAGGCATTTTTCTACATGTAGCTTGTATCACTTTTAGCCCTTTTCAAGCAGACTTAAAGCCATACGAATCCTTTTTTTTTCCTTACACATTATTTTTATGTCTCAACATTGTCCTATTCATTACGTTCTTTAAAACTTGTTCAAATCATAAACCTTCCTCAGTTCCAAATTTTCGTTTGAGCATTTCTGGCTCAAAATTATGAAATATTGACGGTTAGTTGAACTTATGGCTTTATGTGCTTCTCCAAATACAAAAAAGAGGACAAATAATTTGTATAAGTCATCTTGACTGTAAAAGCACTTATTCTGTGGAATAAAGACCAAAATAATGAGTACCATCGCTGTAGAATGTGGAGCTTCTACGTTTGTCATGATCACAAAAGAAGTTATGCCATTTTCTCAGTAGTAATTCGAAAAATCTCTGAATAATGGAAAAAAATGGAATCTCCTTCAGAAGAATACATGACCAGAAAAAACACTCCAAAAAGTGATATATTCGGTTAATTCGCCTTGTTTTTGTATGCGAGAGTAATTTGGACACCTTAAAACTCGGAAGTTATAATGGTGTTATTCTCCAGAATGGACTCCTAAATTATTCACGGTAATGGTTTGGAAAGTTCATGAAAGATATATTCAAGAAAATTCGCTATCAACAAGCTATTCTCTCGAGAAAGACCTTAAAAGTTCAGGAAAGAATTCTTGAAGTTTAACACTACAAAATATTGATAACATACTATTTAGGTAATAACCTGTGCCCAATACCATAAACTTCTTTTTCCTCTCTCTCCTCGAATCTACAAGTAATTCAACCTGTTATGATCATCCACAGTAAACTTCTCCAGGTTGGTTAGTCTTCTGGTACTCGTGTAGCACAGTGTGTTTCTCTAACAGCCCATCAGACCGATAGCTATTCAAAATCAGTTTCATCCTCATTGAAAAAGATAAAGGAAAAAAATCATCCCTTAAAAAATCCACGCACCACCAGGACGCAAAATGCATCAAGCCACAAGCCACCAAATTTAACCATCAGGAATGAAACTCCAAACAACCCCAAATCAACCCAGTTCGATCCCTCAGAGTCCAACAAGTGTCCCAATTCTGCAACCCCTAAATTCGGGTCAGTAGGACCGCCAACCGGCGACAGGGATGCAGGGATGACAATGGGGAGTTTTCCGGAGCAGAATCGAAGGGTTGACTAAGTCCGCAGACGAATTTATCGGTGGAGTCAAGGGACCACATGCTGTTGGTCTTCATCTGAAGGGATTTGCAGATTTGGATAACCCAAATTTATTACAGCTGCCCTTTTATGAACGCGGCGTTGTGGCGCTTGACGAAATGTGCGGGATTTTCCGGGAAAAGTGGCAACCTGTTGATTCCGTATGGGTTGATGAATGATGTCAAATTGGGCGATACTAAGGAAGAAAGATGGGTTGGATTATATTCTCGAATTTGGTATGAATCAAGAAAACGTTATACTCTTTCTTTTTTGCAGATGTCATCTGTTCGAAGGGTAAAACATTGTGTAGTGCTGTGCTTTCAGCACAAAATGGTAGTTTTGTTTTCTTTGAAACGTATCGACACATAAAATGAAAGTATAAGTACCTATATAAGAAACATCACAGACTACCACACTTGGATTGCGGTAATTTCAGCAGTTGAGAGAGGTAAAACAGTGACTTTTAAATTCGTTATAGTATAAAACTCATTTTTCATTATCAATGTCAACCCTTGCCAGACATGTTCGAGATTCCCCAAAAAGGGTTTTTCCTATGCCTCGGAAAGATTTTGCTCCTATGAAAGGTGTTGATGATTCTTTCGGACGAGACCACAAGACTTCTCGTTTTCCTTGATAACCTAGGGTCTTGGAATCTATATCAGGAAGATTCTGTTGTTGTTGTATTACAAGTTCGTTTATTTTGCCGAGGTATAGTTATAGTTTAGAAAGGGGTTACTGTTCACTGCGACCTCAAGATTTATTGGCCCCCTAACAGCCTTAAAGAGCTGTTCTGATCACACACTTTACAGCTAGCCTTCAGTTCCAGAGATATTAGGAAATCCAATATCTGTGAAGGCTTCAACGATGCTTGTTCGTCCCTCTTACAAGTTTCCCGCCCAAGGCACTCTCTCTCAAGCTCGCAATGCTAAAACATTCCGTAACTAGTTGAATGGGGGTTTCTTCCTCCTCCTCACAGAACCTACATCCGTTAGTGTCTGATAATCCCATTCTGTCCTGTCAGGAAGCCAGTGAGTAGGTGTCATTGTTTCCCACCAAGATCCAGATATCTTTTGGATTTTGCTGTTTCAAAGTACCGAAAGAACTCAGTGGAATGATCAAAAGTTTTTCCTTCTGAACTTTCTCTCCTCCTCCAGAAACTCCTTCTTACAGGTACATTTACCTATACCACAAAAGGGTTCTGGGCTAATGAGTGACATTCGTGCGCCCTCTTCGGCAAGTGTATTGGCCTCTTCGTTTCCTTCGATTCCTGAATGGCCGGGAACCCAGATTAAAAAGACCTAATTTTTCTGCCTACCTCATTGAGTTTGTTCCGGCACTGCCAGATCATCTTTGAGTCGATGACGTAGTAGCTCAATCCTTTTAGATACTGATCTTCTATTGTATAAGGTTAGATGTACAAAAAACCAGCTATAACATTCTTCTTCAATTTACTAGGTGATCCAAGAGTTCTGGCGATGAGTTAATTCCAATCTTTCGAAACGAACTCAGGTTTCCTTCTCATTTCAAATTATGATAAATACATCAGTCTAACGAGCGGAAAAGTTCTCACGAGTAATTCAAATTAATTCGTCTCCCTACAGAGAGGAAACTTTTCCAGTTTTCCTCCTGCCTTGAATGATGCCTAATCCAGCATTACATCGTAAGACTACTGCTGCTTTTCCAGAAGATATCAAATTTCATCAAACTCTAATTAAGTATTCTTTCTTCGAAGAAGCGAGATCAAAACTCTGTCTCAGCTGCTCCTTCTCTTCGCCCTTCACCCTGATCTACCCTAAATAATCGATAAACACCACTCCCAACGTTTGCAGACAAGGCCAAATGTTGCGTAACCTTTTTTGGTTCGGTTTGCTAGATGTAAAGGGTTTTCCAATAAAAGGTGTTATTTTGAATAGCCCGCTATTTCGGTAGATGTCACGTTTGAAGCTGTCATTTTTTGACATTTGACAAGTAGAAACTACACCATTAAGAAGAATGGAACGATACACGATTCAAGAACGCATTGAAATTATTAAAAGTCACTATAAAAATGGTGAAAATTTGGCAGAGACGGTTCGTAAAACTCGAACATTTTTGTCAGTGATGTGAAGAATGAAACCCGTGCACGTTGCTCAAGAAGAGCCAAGGTGCCACACAACGAAACCATCGATCTTTGCGGGACAAGTTCCGGACAGTGTTATCTCTCGAAGAGGTGATCACAATTGGCCACCGAGATCTTGTGATTTAACACCTTGCGACTTCTTCTTTGGGACCACGTGAAAGAGAAGACCTAAGCCAATAGCTCAGCTTCGATTCAAGACCTCAAAGATGGAATTCGTGAGGCTATCGAGAACATGGGTCAGCCACTTTGCGATTTGGTCATGGAAAATGTCATTAAAAGGATATGGTCCTGCAACCGTGGTCGTGATGGTCATTTGCCTGATGTTATTTTCCACTATTAACGGCATAGCTTCTTCTTTATAACGAAATAAACATCCGATCATTCATATTGAAAAAGGGCATTTATATTTGAATATCAAAATAACACCTCTTATTGGAAAACCCTTTAAATGCAAATATCTTCATTTTGCTCCAATGTCAACATCAGTCACCTTCCCCTCATCTGCTATCCAACTATCGATCCGAACGCGAAATATGTGTCGTAGTACCCCCGTTACGTAATTCCTGAGACCTACCCCAACGCAAAAGTCCGGCTTCCCACCAGTTGTTAGAAAAAACGCGAGACTCATTATCGAATGCACCAACCGGGAGAACCCCTCCTGTCCTCCAATCTACGCTGCAGCCGATCTCCCGTCTGTGATCCCTGACCTTCCTGCATCTTTGACTATGTACCCTAGCAGCCTCCCCCCACCTGGGGGTCGGTTTCTCCGGGTGATGAACACAGACATGCTTTAAATACGGGCTGCAGCTTGGAGGTGTGCGGGGAAGGGTTGGAGGAACGCGGAGGCGTTGGGGGCATCGATGTCTATTGGGGGGTAAGGTAGGTCGTGTTGAACTGCGTCGTCATATTGGAGATAGACGAGATCAAGGGGTGGAAGATTTGTTTATCGGCTTCAGGAAATATGGTGTGAGGGTTTGAATTGAGGACACGAAGATCTGAAATGAATCTTTATGTTACGACTGAAATATATTCTGGGAGGAGTTTGCATTTCTAAAAGACTTTTTAGGTTTTCACTCCCAGTTTTTGAAATATAAATAATTAAAAATTCTTCAGTTAAGATGAAGTGCTCCTGCAAAATATTGTAAACAAAGTTTTTTGATTTTGTGCCTCATTCATTGGTTTCGTTCTGGTTAGAATAGATCTCAAAGCATTTTGTGTTTTGAAAACAGTTCTTATGAATTTGGAACCATTTGCTCATGACAAATAATGCAAAGATTTCTCAGGAGCACTTCATCTTAATTAAATTATTCTTTAATTATTTCTGTTTCAGAGACTGGGATTGAAGAACCTAAAAAAGTTTTTTACAATCTATGTATGTTTTGTTTATAGGGAAATGAACTGCCAATCAAATTTGTGCATAAAACGTCAGATCAATAAAGAACATAAATAGACCCAAAGCACGATATCAATGGAATTAATTTGAGGATCAGATATGCAGTGGAACAATTCTTATTCGAAAGATTTTATTGCACCCTGTGCTTTCCCCATCAACCTCCTAGATTTTTTGAATAAGTGAGGTGGGTCATGAGGTACTTTTTCGGCAAGGTCTTTGTAATTTTCAAGAAAATATTTTTATTAATTAGTTCAAGAAGTTTTCAGTATGCGCGCTTTGTCATGGCTCATTTACTCTGATTAAAACTTTTTTTAATTAGGATAAAATTGTCAGGAACAGTAAAACTAAAAAAGGAAAAAGTGAAAAGGATAACTCAACCTTTCGGTGTCTATATCAGACTCCTTCTTCAGACGTCTGGGATTGTCCTAGATACTTGAAATTTTAGGGTGAGTTCGGTTCCCAACGGCTCGGTTAAGATAGTTAACCAGCCAAATCGTGTAGGGTGTTCCATAAAATATGGCCATTCAAAATTTTTGTTCCTCAATATCTCAGATAATTATTAATGATTAAATGAAAATTTAATTGAAATATTGAAAAGAAGAAACTTTATATTTCCATCAAAAAATAAATATCCAATTCAAATGGAATTTATTTTATAATAAAGTTTGATAGACTGAATGTTCATGAAGAATTTTGTGGCCATAGTGTCAACAGAACCATAAAAAATTCAATTGAAGTATTGAAAAGAAGAATGTCCATATTTCCATAACAGGATAACCGATTCAAGTGATATTTATCTTGTGAAGCAAGACTGATATACTGAATGTTCATCTAAAATTTCAGGAGGATCGCATCATCAGCACCATAGACTTTAATTTTTGAATTATTTATTTTTCAAATATTTATTTTTTTGAATAACTCCCAGAATATGATTCCGATTGTGCTGAGATTTTGCATTTATATATTTGCTATCAATCTCAAATCCCATATAAAATTTTGAGGTAATAGTCAAATTGCTCCACCAAAGAAGGAGAGCTCGAAAGCTCCTGTTCAAGGCATTTCATAAATTTTCGTAGTTTCGTTTTTAAGGAGTTGTCAGACATCTTTGAACTAAAATAAATACATATTATTCATACGTTATTTCATAAATCATGTGCAATGTACAAACTAATATAAGTCTGCTAAAATAACTATTCAAAACCCCAAACAAATTTCACGATCGAATGGAACGTCGAATAACTTCTCCTCTTTCCGAATAGGTAATCAGAAACCGTATAGAATGTATCGAATTCGATAAGCACAGGTATTCGGTTCTCTTGATATATGGTGCAATCTCATATCGCCCCCAAACTTCTAGTCTCCAAAACTAGCTTCGAATTCAATCTTGATAGATTGGAGAACTTTGTACATCTAGCAAACCGAATAAAAAAAAGGTTACGCAACATTTGGCCTTGTCTGCAGACTTTGGGAGTGGTGTATATCGATTATTTAGGGTAGATCAGGGTGAAGGGCGAAGAGAAGGAGTAAAGGGTTTTCCAATAAGAGGTGTTATTTTGATATTCAAAGAAAAATGCCATTTTTCAATATAAATGATCGGATGTTTATCTCATTATAAAGAAGAAGCTATGCCGTTAATAGTGGAAAATAACATCAGGCAAATGACCACCACGACCACGCTTAAAGGACCTTATTCTTTTAATGAAATTTTCCATGACCAGATCGCAAAGTGGCTGCCCTATGTCCTCGATAGCCTCACGAATTCCATCTTTGAGGTGTTGAATCGACGCTGGGCTATTGGCGTAAACCTTCTCTTTCACGTGGCCCCACAGGAAGAAGTCGCAATCTGTAAATCACAAGATCGGTGGCAATTGTGATCAACTTTTCGAGAGATAACACTGTCCGGAAACTTTTCGCGCGAATGGTTCTTGTGTTAACTGAACTTTATAAGCCTAAAGACCCAAATCTATGGTCTTATTTAAGGGCTCATTGAACAAGCTCGATTTATCAGCAAATTTCTTTTGAGAAAGTTATATTATTTGATTTTTGATCATTTGAAAAATGTTTAGTTTCTCTATTATAGGCTCAACCATAAAGATTGCCTATATTGAGTATCTTGTGACTCTGTTAGAGCCTCTATTGAAGAAACCAAGCGTCCTCAAAATGAACGAATAAAATAACATAAAATATTAAGTCACAAAGAGATACTGATAAATCAATTCTTATGTAGCATGCTCTGAATGAAGACCGTAGGTTTTCATGGGGTGAAGCTTCCATAATAGCAAAAGAAGAAACTGAAACGTATGAAATCAGAGGAAGCAGCTTTCATGTCAATTGCCGAAAATACCATTAGTCAAAATAATCAGGGCTCCAATAATAAGATCCAGCTTGAAAAAATGTCAAATCAATTTACCCACAACTGATACAATCAAAACTAGATTAAAGTCATCAATGATTGCTTTCTTAGAACTGTAAAAAATGACAAACATTCACAAAGATTGACTTCAATAGACCAGCTATCTGGAAATACCAATTCAGTTACATAAATTGTTAAGAACCTGGAACATATTTTTTCCTTTACATCTAATTTTCATTTTAACGCCTTCAGTCGTCATCTTTTCATACAGAAATACTCATTCCAGAACCTCCAAAATTCCTGGAAAACAGCCCTAACTCCCAGACCCACCCCAGGCATCCAGACCGACAAAAACCAAACACCCCCAAGCACCCAGCCCAACCATAATATCAAATTTCATCAAACCGTAATTACAGAGCTCCCCGAAGAAGCGAAAACAACCTTCTCTTTCGACCTCCGCATCCCCCCATCATCCCCCAGCTAGACGTCCTTCACCCTGATAGAACGCCGTCCCCAACCACTCCCAACAACCTCCACCCATCCTCAACCTTCGACGCCGCCAACGCACCTTCCCCCACCCTACCGGTCGGCGTAGGAGCGTCGGGACTGGGATAATAGAAACGCAGAAGAGCGAGGCCAACTACGACCTGTCGGCCCGTCTGATGGCATGGAGACGGCGACGATGTGCAACCTGACCTGCCGTACTGGAGGCGGCGTTGGACAGGACGCCCGCACGCACCCCGGTTGTCCTATCCGTCTATGTCTAGTAGATGCGGTTGCAGAGGGAGGCTGGGATGTTGCGAAACGTACATTCACGGTCAGACGTGAAAGTTCAACTTCTTTAATTATATCTGTGAAGTTAGAAACTCTCGTTAGTATTATTTGAACAGTGGTTGTTATGGCTAGATTAGCCCTAAGGGAATTGCGATCATGCATATCTTTTGTTCTTTACAATAATCATTCAAGAAACCCAAGGAGGTCGTCAATGGCGTTGATGAAACCGAGAACCTTCTCAGAAGCCTTGGCCGTTACCTCGGGAATACACAGACTATAACCTCAAAGAAAATACCGTAAAATGGTATACAGATGGTTCCAAAACCTCTACAGGAGCTGACGCTGGGATATACGGGCCAAGTACCAAGTGTGCACTGTCGCTAGGCTCCTGTATGAGCGTCTTTCAAGCGGAAATCTTAGCTATTGAAAGGTGTCTAGATATAAATCTGGAAAGAAACTATCAGAAGTGCGATATAGCCATACACTCAGATAGTCAAGCTGTAATTAAAGCACTGAGCTCCTACGTCATGGACTCAAAGATGATCTGGAAGTGCCGAAACAACTCAATGAGGTAGGCAGGAAAAATAAGGTCTTTTTATCTGGGTTCTCGGCCATTCGGGAATCAAAGGAAACGAAGAGGCCAATACACTTGTCAAAGAGGGCGCACGAATGTCACTCATTGGCCCAGAACCCTTCTGTGGTATAGGTAAATGTACCTATAAGAAGGAGTTTCCATAGAAGAAGAAAGCCAAGAGGGGAAACTCTGGCGGTATCTCTCAGGGATGGGTCATTCCACTAAGTTCCTTCGGAATTTTGAAACAGCAAGATCCAAAAGATAACTGGATCTTGGTAAGAAACAATTACACCTCCTCAATGGCTTTCTTACGCCGTCGCATCAGGAAGCACCTGTTGAGAATGGGATTATCGGACACTGACCAGTGTAGGTTCTGTGGGGAGGAGGAAGAAACCCCCATTCACTTAGTCACGGAATGCTTCGGCATTACGAGTCTAAGAAGAAAATGCCTTGGGCGAGAAATTTGTACGAGTGAGGAACTAGCCTCGTTGAAGCTATCACAGATATTGGATTTCATCAGATCTCTGGAACTGAAAGGCGAGCTGTGAAGGATGTGGTCAAAACAGATCTGTAAAGGGGCACAATAGACCTTGAGGTCGCACTGAACTGTAACCTCTTTCTAAACTACAACTATAACTATTATCATTAGAATTCAGGTCGTTATGTCTAGGTTAGTTTACCAGTAACTTAATGCAAAAATCACACGAGCTAGAGTTATTTCATAGGAACTTCATTTGAAATAAATTTAAAATCCTATTTTTAGATAGATGTGATTAAAAGGAGTAAAATAACTTTAATCGGGATTCAATGATTTTTAGGCCATCCGCCTCCAAGGCCGATTACAACAGAAAAAGGCGAATCAAGTACTTTTTTTCCATGACTTTTGTAGCTCAGGACTCCGCGAAGTTTTCAAATGTAGTCAAAAGCTAGAATGATACCTTTTTGTATTTCTAAACCGAAAATGAATGTTTGACTACATCCTACTGAAAACTGGATTTCTAGCTTTTAAGCTTTTTTTTAGGTAACTTGCAGATAATTCAGGAAGCTCAATATTTTTTATTACTGAATCAAAATTCAGGACTATCATGTTAAAAAGTTAAAAACTGAAACATACGAGTACATTCAAAAAACACTGCAAAAATTCGCATAATATACTATTTAGATATTTTTGGATAGCCACCGGTCTGAGGAATCTAAAAAAAATTATTGACGTCAATCTACTGGACATTCTGTATAAATCAACGAGACAAAAAGCTGAGGCTGCAACTTCTTCGTCTGTCATTGCCGATAGGTGATCGCGAGAGCAATGCTGCGGCAGAGTGTGAATGCTCCCTGCCTTCGATACTGCTGCAGAAGTATTTCGGGAATTATTGCCGACAACGCGAGCGGCAGTAGCAGGGGCTGAGTGCAATTGACTTATGGAGTAATCACCCCCATAGTTCATCAAAATCCCATAGTTTCGAACCAAACCACCCCAAAAAATCCAACGATACTCCAGTCCACGACCACGTAACATCCAGTTTATGAAAATCAATAACTCCAAAGTCTAGAGACAGCATGCGAGGCGCGACGGTTCAGGGGCGTGGGGGGGCCAAACCGGCAAGGCGCGGAGACCGAGGGGTGAGGGGGTGAACGAATTTAGCTCCTGGTTTTCGTGGCCCACTTCGCCGGACGGCGTCTGCGCCGGTTTTTTCCGCAACGGGGCCCTGCCGCCCGGAAAAAAAGATTTTTTTCCTGCTCCCGACGCGCGTCTTTTTTTCGCGACTTCTTTTTTTGTCCGGCGTCGAAGTCGACCGACGGAAGGCGTCGAGCGCTGGTTCGCGGAGGCCGCTACAGATGGCGGTAGCTGTTCGGGGGTTAAGTTGTCGGTGTTGAGGTAGGATATGGAGGAGAGAAAGGAGGAACGGGAGCGATTGCAGAGGCGGGTGCGGGGAGGGGGGACGTGGATTTACTACGTCTAAACTTGATAGATAACGAGATGGGAATCGGATACGTGATGTTTTGTCGTGGGGGTTTTGTGAGGATTCGATTTGTTGAGATTGATGGGAACTTTTCATCATGAGAAAAACTCCATATGATTATGATGAACTAAATTATCCAAATACATTCACCGTCAAAAAAACTCGTCCATCTAAAATTCAGCTGAAGTTTTTTGTCCAAGAATTTTCGTATTTCAATTGTTTTACGCCAAAATGAAGGTAAACTCTTTGGGATTTGGAACAAACTTCAGGAGAGTTTTTCAAGAACGTTGATAGCATATTTACACAGGGTGAGAAGGGACTGTTTTTGTCGACTAATTTATTAACACGCTGTAGAAAAATACGGAAAATTTGTGGAGTTTTACGCTCAATTCATCCCAAGGACCATTTGTCGCCATCTTTCAGTTTCTATTTCACCTTGATATCTCGATTTCTTTCGAAGACTCAAGTATTCAAACGAAAGCCTATTGAAAGGATGTATCACGTTTGCTCTCCTCGAGATTTACACTCACTGAGTCATCATTAACTTCTCTGTTTTTTTCACGTGAGGTTAATTTTGTTTTAAAACAAAGCTAGAGCATACCTTTTTTGGCAAAAACTTTCAATTTCGTCTAGTAAGCTCATCGTGTTCATCATAAAACCTCAGGATTTTTTTAATACGTGTATCAACATATCACAGTGAATAAATATTGAAAGATGGCCAGAAGATGTTCTTCGTAATGAACAGTTACCGAACTGTTCCACGGAGGATTTAGAAACTAGGCCGTAAATACACGGTCCCTTCTCACCCTGTATAAATATGCTATCAACAATTTTGGAAAACTTTTCTGAAGTTTATTCTAATACCTAAGAATTTACAGTGGAACTTCCCTATAACGAAAGCGTTAAATCCACCAAAAAAATAATTCGTTATAAAGAAAATTTGTTTCTATAGTCGGCAATGTCGTGGTCGGCTTCGCTGATAAATTTAAGTTCATCATTCAACTTAAGCACTTGCTTTTAGACATTTTCGCACAACTTTCACACTAGCGTAATGGTTAGATTGAAACCAAACAGCCAGGAGTGTATTTAAAACTGTTTCAGAAGGATATCTCTGCCCGCCGTAATGATGGTCGAAATTTATTACGAACGCCTGGAAAAATTTCGGAAAAACCAACCCTTATACCTTCTTACTGATACCCATTTACAGAGTGCTGTTCTTTGAATATTTCGTTATAGAGAGAATTTACTTCGTTTTAGAGGGTGTTTTGAACGTGGAATTTAGATTCAAGGTGCAATGTCTTGTACGAAATTCGTTATACAGAGAAATTCGTTATATAGACGTTCGTTTTAGGGAAGTTCCACTGTATCTATAATTCGGCAATGCAATTATTAATTATTACTAGCTCTGATAGTATCTTTGGTATTGAATGCTGTTCTCGCATTGCACTTATTTTCAATTTTTCGATTTCATTTTCTCAATGAGTGCATATTTTTGATGCCATAATATAAAGACTCTCCATTACTCCTACATTGGTATTGAAAAAACGTTGAAAAAAAGAAGCAAAAATTATGGAATTAGCCTGAATAGTTTTTTAATTATACTATTCCTAATTTATCATACAGAACTGGGAAAGGCACACGCTTGCTTTGCATATTTCGACAGTTCATTGAGTTTTTTTTTTTATTTTTGTTCATCCCCACCATCAAAAAACCGACGTTTTCATCTCTTAAATGAATTCCTGGTCTAATTTCCATCCCTTAACACCCTGAAAACCATAAAACAGCTCCGAACGAACGAACAATCACTGTGAATTTAAAATCCATAAACATCTCACTCACCGAACCAATATCATCTAATCCTCCAAACTGCATTTTTGAGCCACAATTTCAACGCCAATATCCGCTCCCCTAGCCGCTCCAACCCCTAGGTCGATAACAAGCCCTAACAATACCTTTCAACACCAAGACAAACCCCTTTCTTGCGTATACATCCATAGTAGGCCCATAACCTATTGTCGTCGAGATTTATAATGTCTATACTCGATTATGTCGCACTTTATGTGAAAGAAAGTGGATTTATTGATATTTTAATTCCTCCTCGTTCCCGATTCTTCCTTTGGGACCGTAAATCACCTGAGAAGTCAATAATTATTTGTCTTTTTCGTAATCGCGCAGTCTAACGTGAACGGAAGTAGAAAGGATATGGGGAAGATTCAGCAGAGTCATGTTTTGCCTTAGGATTGACCAGCTGTTTTCCGCTTTTTTTCGGTACGAACTGTAGGGGACTCGTTTTTTTGTTTAGCGAACAACGTCTCAATAAAATTCAACATGGTTCTGTTTGATGGTATGTTTGTCTACCAGATCTGCTCAGTCATCGGATATTGTTCGATGTTATTCTACTAACAATTCGAATTTAATGATTTTATTCAATGTGTGATGTAGTCAATTGTTAGTCACTCTGAACAGTAGGAATTTCCGATAAATAGTATAATTATGAGTTTTTGAAATGACAAAATGGACATTCACAGGAAGCTAAAATTGTAGGTTTTTCACATGACGTGTTAAACCACGATACAAACATTCAAGAAAAACACTAGGCAGGTATTTTTGAACGCTCGTTCATAAGCAATAAATCTATTATCTCAACATTTTGTATATGACTTGAAATTGACACTAAATATATGAATGCAAAATCTCAGCACGATAGGAAATATATTCTGGAATCTATAAAAGAAATGAAATATAAAGAAAATCGACAGTTGAAAATATCAAATACTAAGGTGCTATTTTCAAAATCCTTTAAAAATTTGCAAGATCATTCAATCCGCCGATTAACTTCCTCAAACTCGATTTAATTCCATTCAAAAATTTTTCCTGCAATATTAGAATTTTCTTCCGATATTACGATTCACTCTTTTATGGCTATATCAACGCAAACAGATATTTGGGAGAAACGATCTAGCAATAGTTCAAGTAGAATGAGCGCTAGAAAAAAGACAATTGTTATTTTTTCTGAGATCCATTTCCCAATACAAACTGTTCTCCCGATATCGATGACAATATTAAATTGATCAAATAATTCAGTGGATCAGAGAAAATGAATAATATTAGGACAAAACCCGAATAGATGCCCCACTTTTTGAAATTGCCTCATATTTTTGAAAATATTGGCTTTATATGAGTAATGTCTATAAGTGTAGGTAGCCCCATTATTTGATTTGAAATACTGAGACTTTTCTCTGACATAGAAATTCCAAATTCTCCAAAAATTTGATTTTGTAAAACCCTTTCTTTGGGGATAGATGCCTACAAGTACGGATAGTTTGCCCCACCATGAAAATACTGGGAAGGATAGATGCCCTTCATACAATGTAAACCAAAACCCAACTAAATACAATGAGATCTTCTATGCTTAAAACAGCAACTTCATCTACGCAACATGGATCGAATTATTGTGCATTTTCAATTGAATTTCAAAAGTATATATAAAACTAAAAGTTGCATTCTTCATAATATCATTATTCCACACATTCATGATAAATTAATGAAATAATAAGTCTCACAAAATAATCAGGAATCAAGTTCCAATCAAAATAAACACAATGAATCGAAATCTGCTAAGAAGATAAGGTTTTAGTTCAGATGTCCTTAGGGGCACCGGGGCACCTATAACTCAAAAAATCAGGGCAACTTTCCTTTTCGATAGGGGATGATGCCCATGATTTTTTTAATAAATTAAGAAGAAAACAAGAAACACTGTATTGACGTAATAAAAAAAAATTACTGAATTTATTACCCACTTCAAGTTATACAGCGGCAATTACCTACCTCTAAAACTTTGTCATGTTTGTGAATTTCGCTGCTGAGATAATCGCACACACTCTACAAAAACTCTTACAAACCTAAGGTGACTGTAGCAGCTACTTATAAACTTAATTTTTCGTTACGTGTTTCGGAAATTAGGTATTTTGAAAATGGAGCATCTATCCAACTGGGGCATCTATCCGGGTTTTACCCTACTGAATTCAAATGATTAAGTAACAAAATAAATTATAATACTGCATATTATCAAAAGGTTAGATGTTCTGAACAAATCTTCTAAGAAGTTGTATATTTCATACGGTGGTTTCAAAACATATGTTTGTGGAAAACCCGATAATTTACCTCGATGAAAATCTGCAAAATCTCACGATTCAACCCAGAGTACAATCCCAGATGATTCGAAATAATGAGCAAACAAAGTAAGATATCAAACTCGATGAAAAGTGCATAAACTGTAAAACGCTATATAATTAACTCACACCTCACGTAATACTTATTTCATCGACCATGATAAAAAATAAACTGATTGAATTAAATTATAACCCATAATAGGCACAGTTATCCACTACAATTTCCTTCCAGTAAATTCATCAATTACAGAAAAAAATATGCCGGTTAATTACAGTCCTATCATGCAACAACAAATGGTTCACCATCAGTCTGCATTTGCTTGAAGGGGTAGGGGTTGAACCAGCAAAGAAATTCGTTAATGTAAATGCGAAAAAAAAATTCAACGAACTCTGGTTTTTTTGGCAGATATCTGAACGTAAAAAATTACCTTGCATATAAGAAGCTGGAGGGGTGGTTTCTTTCACATAGATATTTTGCATACAGAACCGATGTATGGGCATACATGGCTTACCCACAAAGCCCCCTGAGGCGTCTAAAAGAAAGGGTTGGTACCTGTTTATAGGATTAGAGCTCATCACGGTGTAAAAATATTACAAGTACATTCAAATTTGGGGCTCAAGGAAGACAATAGGGCGAGCATAAGAGCTGATAAAGAGATTTTGCATAACGTATCTGTGTGAAAATCTCCACTCTGAGTTTTTTGGGGAATGGTTACTTGGAATATGAGCGAACGAAGGTCTGTTGTTTGGCAATTCGTGATTGAGTTCAATCATTTTTATAGGTTAAATAAATTTCGAGGAGGAATTAAAGGGTTGAAAAATTCGATGTATTCTGCAAATATTAGAAATTGTAATTTTATTCAAGATGAAATTCAGCTCATATTATTTTCTGATTTGTAGTTTGAAAATCTAGCACACCGAATTAATAGATGTTTCGTCGTTATTTATTATCAAGTTTAGGATCGTTCATTTTGATTTCCATTCATTTTGGTTACTCTGATGTTCGGAACGAAGAAAATTCGATTAATTTTATTCGTAACATTATTTTCATTACTCTGAAGGAAGTAAATTCAGCTATTCTTGTAGTACTTCTTCTAATCGTTCTACTAAAACGAGTGCTGTATCGTTTTGTCCAAATGTCTGTAATTTTCGAATTTTGGCTCGACAATAGTCTTAAACGGTAGGGTTCGACTCCTTGAAGACGAATTTTGAAAGGATTGTTCTAGACACTTGAAGTTTCCGGGTGAGTTCGGTTAACCAGCCAAATCGTACAGGGTGTTCCATAAAATATTGCCATTCAAAATTTCTGTTCCTCAATATCTCAGACGAACAGAACAGATCGAAATGAAATTTTGCGGCCACATATGTGCAAAATGCTAATAATAAGCCTCATGTAAAATTTTGTGGCCATAGTGTAAACACCATAGAAAATTCATTTGGAAAATTGAAAAGAAGAATCTCTATATTTCCGTAAAAAGATGAATGAAATTAATTTTTTGAATGAACATTGATAAACTGAATGTGCATGCAAATTTAAAAACTTGCGCTTTCTGATCGGCGAAAATAACGACGAGGGAAGTAGTCAAAGAAAAATTGTACAACATATGCATTTTTCGGCATCACACGTATATTCACTTGGGTGTTACAGAAAATATAATTATTTCCATTATAATTTTTCTTCTGTGAAATAGCTCTGATCTTATCTACAATCTCCAAGAATCATTGTCGACAATATTTACATAAAAAATATTTTTATTAGAGGAAGTATAGAACACAATGAATCTACTATTGAACTGTAAAATGAAACTGTGTGTATATGTAATGTAATCGTTTCAAGTAATTTTTTACCCCAATACAAACTAAGCATCATCCCTATCCAATCAATTCTAACATCCCTATTTTTCTTCACTCGACACCACGTACGTCGTTTCCCTAAAATCCCTAAATATACCTGAAAAAACGTGAAATCCAAAACGACAGTCTTTTATCTCGTCAAGTGTGCCACGCTTCCCCCTCCCTCAGCCCCCTATTCCCAAATGAAGACTTGGAGAGGATCATTAAGTGTCTGAAATTACTGAAATAGAATCCCCGCTTTTTAAGAGTAACATTTTTTTCACGCTTTTCGGCGACATTCAGAGCTAACAAACTTCCACATATGGCCTGTCCCAACGCTCATGCGGGGCGCTGTGAAGTAGAGAGGTCCAGCTCGTTTTTGACGGAATTTGGGATCGGGTTTTTGCGTGAAGTTGGGTGAAGTACCTAGACTTTCTGGCGCGTGTTGAGTTTTTAGCTGATTTTTTTGTGGGCAGGTTGACCCGGTTTTTTTATGATAAAAAATGTAAATAAAAGGAAAAAACTTGTGCGATGAAAGAATGTTATCCGATTCATCATACTCGAACTTTATCTCAGAGTTTTTTGGTTCTGTATTTTATTTGTTCGTCTGTTATAATTGATTTGGTGTATTTTGAAATGTGATTTTATTACACTTATTTAGTCAATTAGTTTATTTATCGCTGAATTAATAGAAGAGTTATTTAAAATATTTTTTTCATCGATTGCATAATGAATTGAGCATAACTTTCTAAATGAGGTAAAATTTGATTTAATATAAATTCTGTGTTCCAGTAGAGTTGTAACATTACTGGTATTGCTTTTGAATACTCTTTGTGCAAAAACATTTCTTACATCAACAAAGGGGTGTCTACAATTTTTATTCAATATTTTTTTAATTATATGAAATTAACGAAAAACAGTGAATTAGTGTTAAATGGTTTTGCCGAATTTATTTGAAGATTGAATATTTTTTTAACTGAATGTTTATACAGAATTTCATGAGAACCACATAATCAGAACAATGAAATCCATAAACTATGGTCATTTGAAATTTTTGTTCCTCAATATCTCAGACAAAACGAAACCAATCAAAATGAAATGTTGCAGCCAGATGCTCATAATAAGCCTCATGCAAAATTTTGTGACCATAGTGTACACAACCAATGAAAATTCAATTGGAATATTAAAAATAAGAAACTTCATTTTTCCATGAAAAGATTTCCGATTCGAATGAAAATTTTTGTGTATGAAGACTGATATACTGAATGTTCATGCAAAATTTTGTGGCCATAGTGTTAACAAAACCATAGAAAATTTAATTGGAATATTGTAAGGAAGAATCTTCATAAATATAAAGATTATACACGATTCGAGTTAAATTTATTTTGTGCATGAAGACTGATATACCTAATGTTCATGCAAAATTGTGTGGTCATAGTATCCACAGCACCATAGAAAATTCAATTGAAAATTGAGAAGAAGAATCTTTATATTTTCATAACAGGATATTCGATTCGAGTGAAATTCATTTTATGAATTTATCATAACCATGGAATTTAACTTTTTCCAATGATTTTACATATTTTATTTCCTGAATAATTTCCAGAATATATTTACGATTGTACTGAGATTCTGCATTTATATAATTGGTATCAATCTCAAGTCCCATATAAAATTTCGCGGTAATTGTCTGATCTCCACCAAAGAACCTGCGCCTAGAAGCTCCTACTCAGGGCATTTCTCAATTTTTTTCAAATCATCGTATTATATTGATAAGCACCTTTCCGTTGCATTTTCATTCAAATATCCCGCCCTTGAGAACAAAAACACCTACACCACTTCTATTATCACACTCGAATATTCTCTCCCTAAAGCGTTGATTACCCCGAGACTCTCATAATTTATGTCTTCATAGTCTCGAGTCTGGGAAAAAAGGCTAAAACAGGTGTTCATTACCAAAATCTCCAGACATCAATCGTTCCTTCGAAGTCATAATTCTACATTTTACCGCTCGTAAAGCTTGGATATCATTCTTCAGTTTTTATTTCACCATGGGGAACGCTATATATAGACTGTTCCCCCTTTCCCAAACGCCTTGAGAACTCGCTATTACTCCACTGGTCCACGTACGTCGACCACATGTGGCCCTTTCGAGGAATTTCAAGACGCGGTGGCGTTGTTCGTCATCTTGATGCGATCATCAAGCATCGATCGAAAAACTTCTGGTGTGCTCATGTCTATGGAGTTCATCATTATATGAAATCTCCTTTTTGCCATTCATCTGATTTTTTCAGAGTGTCTTATCATCTGATCTGAACAAACAATACAACCGAATCAGCAAAAATATGAGAAACCCTTCCTTGAACTTCCTTCGATATTCGAAAAAAGGTGCTGTGATCTCAGGAGGGTTTTGTCCAACCAGGTCTGACTGTCTAAATAATGAATTTTCAGAACGTCAGGAAATGTCGACAAACCCATAATACTGGGTAATCATCTTCCGTAGATTTAAACAGCGATATTTCAATTCAAATATGGAATTCAATTTCGGAATAATGATCAAAAATCAAAGGCCCTGAGCTGGAGATTTTGAGCGCTCGTTCATTGGTAGGGCAATAAGACTATTACCGATCCGAATTTTATATGGGAAGTGAGATTGATAGCAAATATATAAATGTAGAATTTCAGCACAATCGGAATTATATTCTGCAAATTATTCAAAAAACGCAATATGTAAAAATAACTAATTACAAAAATGTAATTCTATGGTTCTGATAATGCAATCCTTTTGAATTTTGTATAAATATTCAGTATATCAGGCAAAATGAATTTCACGCGAATCGGATATCCTGTTATGAAAATATAAAGATGCTTGTTTTCAATTTTCCAATGGAATTTTCTCTGGTTCTATCGACACTATGACCACACAATTCTGCATGACCATTCAGTATATCAGTATTGATTAAAAAAAATTTCACTTGAATCGGTTATTCTGTTATGGAAATATAGAGATTCTTCTTTTCAAAATTTCAATTGAAATTTCTATGGTTCTGTTGACACTGTAGCCACAAAATTTTGCCTGAAATTCAATATAAAGTTTTCATTAACAAGAAAACTTTCACTTAAATCGGATATCCTGTTATGGAAAGACAAACAATCTTCTTTTCAATATTCCAATTGAATGTTTTATGGTTCTTTTACAACTATGGCAAAAATTCTGCATGAATATTCAGTATCAATCTTTATTTATAAAATAAATTTCACCCGAATCGGATATTTTTTATGGGAATATGAAGTTTCTTCTTTTCATTATTCCAATAGACTTTTCTATGGTTCTGTTCAAACATTGGATACCAAATTTTGCATGAAGCTTATTATGGGCATCTTGCATATGGCCGCAACATTTCATTTCGATAGGTTTCGTTTTGTCCGAGATATTGAGGAACAAAAAATTTTGAATGGCAATATTTTATGGAACACCCTGTACGATTTGGCTGGCTTACGAACTCAACCGAGTCATTTGGAAACCGAACTCATCCTGAAAATTTCAAGTCTCTAGGACAATCCCTCAGGAAGTTACCCCCCTATAGTTTGAGACCATTTTCGACTCAAAATGAGAAAGTACCGACATTTCGGCAAAACAAAACATATACTTAGCACTCGTTTAAGGAGAACAAGCGCTGAAAAATTAAGAAAAACCCTGAGCAGCTGCTTTTAAGCGCTTGTTTTTTGATGGGGCAACAAGGTAATTATTTCAAATTAAGAAGATGAGATTCATGCTAATCATATGAATGCAAAATCTCAGCACGATCGGAATTTTATTCTGTATATCAGTCTTCATTCACAAAATACTTACTATGATCATCTTGCATGTGTTTCGTCACAGATATTGAGAAACAAAAATTTTGAAAAGCCATATTTTATGGAACACTCTGTACGTTTTGACTGGTTTACGAACTTAACTGCGGTATTTGGGAACCGAACTCATCTTGAAAATTATCGTTCTAACGGCAGGACGGACAGAATTGAATTTGACCAAGGATACGTCATTATTAGAGAGTCGACCCGTATCGTTTTAGACCATTTTTGGCTCGAATCGAAAAAAATACAGTAATCGGCCCGAAAACAATATAGCATTTGTTGAGTAGACCAAGCGTTCAAAAACAAAAAAAAATACAATAACTCTATCAGTTGAATTGTAGTTGTACCTTTCAACAAATTAATAAATAAAATCACTATACCATATGAAGTTGTACCATCAAGACACCAAAGAACGGTTGAGAAAATCACCAAAGAGTTCAACCTCAACAATCTAACATCCATTAATAAAAGTCCCGAGGCTATCAGGGTGCAAGCAGTATGGGTAATTACGTGATTCCAACCCTTTCAAAGTGAGGATACCTTTTCCTCTGTCTCACAGGAATAAAGAAGGGATTATCAGAGGGGTATTCATTAAATCCTGGGCCTGTTGAATGCGTCACGTGAGGTATGCAAAAGACTTGTGTGAAAAAATCCTCAGTACCTAGTACCTATAGTTTTTTGTCCAAGTTAAGGGTAGAGGGATGCAGAATGAAAAAATTCGAGATCGTTAATTTTTTTGGAGGTGGTTTTGAATCGAACCCTTCGCGCAAAAAAACTAGAGGTATTTTTGGGTTGCATTGCAATGAAATAAAAAATTAATTTGATTATACAAGGCGTTCCAGTAATAATTTTGAAGGGATGATTGTACTATATGAAAATAGGGGTATTTTTTATATACTTCCGTGGTTTATAGATTTTGATTCTTGAAAATGAATGCAAGAACAGAGTATTTCATGTTCGTTTACTGAAAATTTTGATATCAAATGTTTTCAGTCATTTTGAAATTGGAGTGGGCATTTTCAGATTCTTGAAAAATCGGATTTTTTCATGTGGCAGTATTAAGCGTAGTGTCATATATCGGGTGTTCCCAAGGTGAGTGTCCTATCAGATTTTGTAACTTGGCAGATGATGATTTTTTTTGGTCCATCCTGTATAACTGACAATTAAAATTGAAAAGCAGTGACATAGATCAGATCAATATCTAATGACTAGCTGAATTTTGGTCTTAAATCTCAAATATTGAGCGAACTAGAGTCATTTTCGTAACACGCCAATTTGATCTAATAGGCCACTCACCTTGGGACACCTGATATACCGATTCAATTATTCACTTAATGATTAATTTTCAATTGAATATTGAAAATTTGATTTCTACCTGACCACGAAACAAAACACGGATAATTGAAAATGTGTTTTTTCATTTGCAGTCTAATTGACATTGAAAGTTGTCAACACAAAGAGATGTTGATTTATTTAATTTTGAAATTTACTAATGTCATTTCTTTCTTCAATAAATCAATCCAAGTACGATCTATTGGCCAAATTATCTATTTCATCTAACAAATACATGTGGATTACTTAATTTTACTTTTAAAATTATCAGGTTCCGTCATTAGGATCTTTGTGTTGATCTAGTTAATTGTATTGATTATAAAAGAAAAATTAAGGAATCTACATGTATTTTGTTAGATGAAGTAGATAATTTGGCCAATTGTTCTGTTGGAATAGCTCGTATTCGGATTGATTTATTTGAAGAAAGAAATGACATCAGGAAATTTCAAAATTAAATGAATCAACATGTCCATGTGCTGACAACTTTCAATGTCAATTAGACTGCAAATGAAGAAACACACAATTCAGAAAATTTTACAAGTTTGTCTGAAGGAGGTGTCTGATATAGACACCGGAACGTTACATTACCCTTTTTCATTTATTTCTTTTTTAGTTTTACTATAAGGCAACAATTTTTTCAAAACCAATTTGCTAGCGACAAATGAGTGCAAAGAGTTTCGCAGGAGCACTTCATCCTAATTAATTTTTTTTAAATTATTTCTGTGTCAGAGACTGGGAGTGAAAACCTAAAAGTTTTTTAGAATGTAGAATCCTCCCAGATTATATTTAAATCGATATCTAAAATTAGGTTTTCAGGAATAATAACGATAAATAAATTCAAACTTTCAGTTTTGTGGAAAATACTATTCAATTCTGAAAGGAGCAAATATAAAGTAATTGTGTAGTGTGTGTGTCATCACTGAATGGAGAGGTTCCAAAATTATTTGAGATGAATTTTGTATAGTGTAATGAAAAAAATTTCTAGGACTCAATAATATCGCTATAAGTTTCAGATGAAATAATTTATCCAAGAAATGACTTTTATATCACTAGGAGGTCAAAACTAAACAAAAAATTGAATTGTTTCCCTTGAATAATCAATCATATTATTTTTTCAAAACGAAGCATTACATATGACCACGAAATCTCAAGAAATGTCAAGGTTTTATTCATTCCATAACCATTTTGAATGGTAAAAATGTCCAATCAAATACATCGAGAAAGATTATCTCATACATCACAAATAATTTTGTATTCATAATTCATTTATGAATTCAAATTCCGACTGAAAATTTGAATATGAGGAAAAACGGCGCCTAATAATATCAGAAAACGAGAAGTTCAATTAAAAACCAATGGAGACAATTAACCACACACACGTTAGTTATCCAAGAAACCATTAACTGATCGAAAAAAAGAACAACAATTAACAAGCTATACCATTACCCAATCAACACATTTTTCTCCAAGAACATGTTATAATTTAATGAAGAAAATTATAATCACACCACATAAAAACAATTACCATTATTTTGCAGCCAATAAAAATTCATACCGGTTAAATATTATTCTGCTTTATTTCGTTACAAAGTACTTATTAGCAATTATTTTTTTATGAGTGGTTGAATTAATTTAGGTTCTTAATTTTCCACTTATGAAGGAATTTTCAATGCCCTCATTGGTTAAAGTAAACAAATGATTGTTCTTCAGGTTGGTTTATTAATTCGAATGATGATAATTAGTTCCATTTATGAAGAAGCCAAAAGAGTTTTTCATGGTTTTTTCGAAATTGAATTTGAGATTCAGAGCGAAATATCATTGTTCGACAATGTGGGAGATGATCACCGATTAATATGGGTCTGTAGACAGTTCCATGAACATCTGAGGTTCTAAAATATCATTTTTAAACCACGAAGCTTCAATGATGTGATTTCCAGAAAAAATCATTTCTGAAATGATACACTTACAGTTTGTTGTAAAATCTATAGAATGAATGATATATTGTGTTTACTGACGACGGCTGATGTATGCTGACCGAAACGTTGATAGTTCATTATGAAAATAAAGGGTTTTCCTATAAGAGATATTATTTTGAATAGCCCGCTATTTCGGTAGATGTCACGTTTGAAGCTGTAATTTTTTGACATTTGACAAGGAGAAACTACGCCATTAATGAAAATATAACGATACACGCTTCAAGAACGCATTGAAATTATTAAAATTAACTATAAAAATGGTGAAAATTTGGCAGGGACGGTACGTAAAACTCGAACATTTTGGGTCGTCGTGAAGCACCTTGTCGGACCGCAATAAAGAAATTGGTGAAAATATTCGAGCTGTTGGGGCAAGTTAGTGATGTGAAGAATAAAAACCGTGCACTTCGCTTAACAATAGCCGAAAATATTGCTGCTGTAGCCGAAAGTGTTGGAGAAAAACCAGGTTTGTTCATTCATCGTCGTCCTTTGGAATTAGGCATTCTACAAACGTCATTACACCGTATTTGCATAAAGAGTGGGTCTTAAGGCTTATAAAGTTCAGTTAACACAAGAACTCAAACCAAAGAACGCAGCCATTGATCTTTTGCGGGAAAAGTTTGCGGACCGTGTGTGTGTGATCACCTCGAAGAGGGTGATCACAATTGGCCACCGAGATCTTGTGATTTAACACCTTGCGACTTCTTCCTTTGGGACCACGTGAAGAAAAAAGATCTACGCCCATAGCCCATCGTCGATTCAATACCTCAAAGATGGAATTCGTGAGGCTATCGAGGACATAGGGCAACCACTTTGCGATTTGGTTATGGAAAATTTCATTAAAAAGGATATGGTCCAGTTAGCGTGGTCGTGGTGGTCATTTGCCTGATGTTATTTTCCACTATTAACGGCAAAGCTTCTTCTTTTTAATAAAATAAACAACCGATAATTTATATCGAAAAATAGCATTTTTCTTCGAATATCCAAATAACACCTCTTATTGGAAAACCCTTTAATCAATTCGAAAAATAATAATTATTTCGATTCATGAAGAAGCCAAAGACTTTTTCAACATTATTCGAAATTGGATTTGAGATTAAGAGCGTTGATAGTTGGGAAGTTCATTATGGAAATAGTTCAAAAACCTTTCAAAGAATAATTACGGGTTATAACAACTTAGATAAACCGCCATAACGAGCCTCTTCTTTTCAGACGTTTCGGCGTGAGAATTCAACTACACCATCGTGATTTACACCATCGAAACAAACACAGAAACAGAGAAGAAAAGACAGACAAACAATACAACAAAAGAAACGGCAAAACCACCATACCGTGATGCGCTTCGTCATTCAAACGGTAGACATTAAACAAAAAAACTACCCCCAAATTTTTTCTCATTACCCTTTAATTTTTTCCCTGCGTTGGTACTACCTGAGCCCGTTCTTCTCACGGATTCAAATGAGCAAGCCATCATCTATCTTTCGTTTGTCTAAGTCTTAATAGCCATTTCTGTCACGACGCCGCATTTGCATACCGTTTATTTAGGGGTAGTAAAAAGATGCGCGACCCCCCTATACAAATATGCAGATGGTTGTGTCTTAAAAACCATCCCCGGTACTGTTCCTATAGTTTTTTCTGCATTATCTCACGGCGCAATGAAAAAAAGCAGGTTTTAATTCATTCATGGATTCATAGAGTTGGGGTATGCGAAAATTTTACCCCGTTTTTTCTTCGGCGTGGTTTTTCAAGTGAGACGATGCTCTGGGAGACAATGGGGTGTTCTACCCGAGAACCGATGGTCGGATTTGAATTTCGGTGTCGGAGATCGAAATTGAGCGGAAAAAAAACTGGGACTGGGGGTAGGATTTGACAGGGTTAAAACAGGTTTTTTTGGTTGTTGAAAATGAGAAAAAAATCGGTTGACTTGATAGTTAACGAGGTTATTGTGTTTATGCGTGCGAATATACAGTGCGCGTCGAAATAATGGAACAAATTCGTGTTTTCAGAAGAAAAATATTTAGCAACAAATACTAAAACAGGTTAATTTTTGTTTTTAGAAAACTTGTTTTAGGTTTTCACTCCCATTCCATGCAACAGAAACAATTTCAATTTTTCTAATTAATATGAAATGCTTCTGCGTAAATCCTTGCACGAATTTGTCAAAAAAAATTGGGTTTTGAAGAAATGGTTGCCTTACAAAAAAATAAAAAGGAACTAAATTAAAAAGATAACGTAACATTTCGTTGTCTATATAAGACGAACTCGGAAAATTTTTGAAATTGTGTCTTTTTCGTTTGTAGTCTAAAAAAAGCTTCCTATAAATGCAGAATCCTCCAATATTATATTCAATCAATATTTTTTCACTTCTACCAAATTTTCAAGGATTTTTATTGCACCCTGTACCTCCCCATCAACCCTCGATTTTTTTAAATAGGTAAATTGGGTCATGTGGTACTTTTTTGGCAAGATCTTCATATCTTCTTTACAGGCGTGCAGAAATTTAAAAAAAATTGTAAGAAATTTATGTTCCATAAAATATGACCATTCAAAATTTTTGTTCCTCAAAATCTCAGAAAATACGAAATCAATCGGAATGAGATGTTACGGCCAAATGAGATGCTGAGAACAAGCCTCATGCAAAATTTTGTGGCCATAGTGTGAACAGAACCTTAGAAAATTCAATTGAAATATTGAAAAGAAAAAAACTTCATATTTCCATAAAAAGATATCCGATTCGAGTGAAATATTTTCTTGTTGATGAAGACAAATTTTTGGTTATAGTGTCAACAGAACCTTTTTTTATGAACGGGGATCGATATTCTGAATGTTCATCTTAAATTTTGTGGCCATAGTTTCAACAGAACCATAGAAAAGTCAATTGGAACATTGAAAATAAAAATCTTCATTTTTCCATAACAGAATATCCGATTATTGTGATTCGAGTGAAATTTATTTTGAGCATGAAATCTAATATACGTAGGTACTGTATGTTCATGCAGAACTTCAAGAGGATCGCATAATCACAACCATAGAATTTAATTCTTCTATTTATTCTTTTTACAAACTTAATTTTCTTGATAATTCCCAGAAATACAAAAATTATATCCTTTGACCCAGGGAAAATATTCTTAAAGTCAAATATCGAAGGAAATAACAAACTCAATAATTCCATAAAGAAAAAAAAATTTATATTTCATATCTTCAATTCAATTCATGAATCCCATTTTGAAGCCACTTATCAACCCTTCACCCTTTCAACCTATCGAATGTCAATCGTAAGTATCGCCTTACAAAACCGAACAATCCAAATATGGATTCATAAAAATTAACATAATGATGTGGGGTGCGGAATTTATATCAATAAACGGACGACAATGAAACGATCTAATAAAATCAATCAATCGGATAAAGGGGATGAAAATCTAGAGGCATTGGCATCGGGCTTTCAGCTACCCCTCATTTAATCTTTGAATGAAGATCTGGCGATATTGAAGGGAATATTGGCTGAGGCAAAAGCACAATTGGATTGAGGTATTGGTTTGTCAACATTGCTCATTAATCGATTGTTAGGGGTTGTTTTTTGTTTCAGCATTTTCTGGCTCTTTTTGTTGGGATGTACAGGGTATCCCATTTTGGGCACTTTTACGGGATATCTCCGGTATTTTTAACGTTAGCGGGATGCGGTTTTCGCGACAGTGTACTACTTTTTTGTGAAATTGGAGATGGCGCAATCAGTTTTTGCATAGCCCTCTTAGTTTTTGCTATACAGGGGGGAAATGAATAGTATCACTTTTTAATCACCCCCCGTATCTCAGTTGTGCTTAAACTTGGAGGAATGGTTAAAACGTATTCCTATAAATTACAAAATCTTGAATTCTGAGCTTGTTTAGAAAATAAATGCCTAAAATAATATTTTTTTGAAAAGCTGAGACTGTGCTTCAAATCAGAATAAATAATATACAGGATGTCCTATTTAAAAAACATATGTTTGCTCAATAACTCAAAACGGAAAGTTTAATTGAAAACTGACTACGCCACTGGATTCTACGGAAAAAAATCTATAGGAATGCGTTTCAACCATTCCTCCAAGTTTAAGCACAACTGAGATAAAGGGGGTGATTAAAATGTGAAACTTTTCATTTCCCCCCTGTATAGCAAAAACTAAGAGGGCTATGCAAAAACTGATTGCGCCATCTTTAATTTCACAAAAAGTAGCACACTGTCGCGAAAACCGCATCCCGCTAACGTTAAAAATAACGGAGATATCCCGTAAAAGTGCCCAAAATGGGATACCCTGTACAGCGTTCTAAAAATGTAAAGGTAACTCTAGTCGATAATAATTGTTATACGAAGAACTACACTGACCGGCAAAATAATCGATCCACTCAAAAAACCGATGAATATGTTTTTTTAGGTCCGATTCGAATGAACTTTTTCTTCAATTGTAGGTATGTTCATCCAATCAATCACCTGTTTTGAAGTTCAAAAAACTCGGCGTAAGTCATTTTGTACAGAGGATGATTTCTCGATGAAATTACGCAGTGGTTATTCATATAAATTATTTCTGAAATGGACCCTTCTTCCAAGACACAGCCGTAAGAAGGTTATGACTAGTTGACAGTTTAAATTTTTTAGGAGTCCTGAAAAACACTGAGTCATAAAACTATAAATAATATGATTCATTAAGTAGATGTTACTCACAAAATTTTTTCATCACTAGGGGTTGAAGATAGCAACCCGTTATGATTTTCTTCAAAAATTGTTTTCGTGGGTTAGATTTTCGAAAAATAAAATTCTTGTATGGTTCCCATTCAATTCTAGAGAAAAAAGTCTCTTGCAGAATTTCGATACAGCCGATACTTTTCTAAAAGCAATGAAAACTTACAAGCAGTTATGATCACTGTTCATTCCATTTCATCGTATGGTCCATAAAATGAATATTTTAAGATATTGTTTATGCTAAAAATGGTTTTGTCAATTATGCTTATTAATCGAAAGAAAATTCTATTTGTGAATTGAAACATAACATATAATTTTCATCCTCAATCAGTAATTAAACCTTCGGAAAGATTTATAGAATCCTTTATCAATAGAATATTCATTCTGTGGAACATTCATAATGAAATGATGGAATGAACAGTGATCATAACTGCTTGTAAGTTTTTATTTTTACGAGAAAAGTATCCACTGTACCAAAATTTTGCAGGAGACTTTTTTCCTCCAGAATTGAATGTGAAGCCATAAGAGAATTTCATTTATCGAAAATCTATTCCACGAAAACGATTTTTGAACAAATATCATAGGGAGTTGTTATTTCAACCCCTAATAGTAAAGTTATGAGATCTAAAAAAAATTGTCTGAGTACCATCACTTAGTGTTTTGTATTATGTACCTATAGTTTTTTGACTCACTATGTTTTCACGAAGCCGTAAAAAATTAAAAACTGTCACCGCTTTCCAAAGGCTGTATCTGGGAAGGAGGGTCGATTTCGGAAAAAAATTATATGAATTACCCCTGCTCATTTTCATCGAGGAATCATCTCTCAAAGTTCCTCGCATTTGTTTACAGACAACCCTGTATATCCTTCATCTGATTTTCAATAACTTTTGACAGTTTCGTGCTCCTGAGCTGTTCTAGGTATTTGTGTTCATAGGTTGCGCCAAATGGTGTTTAATGTATCTCTTGTGCAAAATAAGAATGTATTTCAATCAAGAATTTGTACTTAGATAAAAATCTTGTAATCAAATCGTCCATTCATCCAACCATATTGAACTGGTTGATTGAATAACTACATTAATTCTGAAGTCCCCATTCGAACAAAGTTGTGTAAAATTTGAAGTATTTTGAATCGAATGAGGACAGGCAACGACCTGAAAATCTAATAGAAATGTAAATCTAAAGTAATGCTGCTCTACTTCAAGAGCAGATTTTTTAGATTTCCTTAACTGTTTCTCTTCAAACCTACCAATAATCAACCCCCACAAATATCACCAAATTCGAATTCTGTCTCATTTTTCAAGTTCAAAAGATACCCAAAGAGCCACATCACCCATATAAATAAAACAATGTCCCCCCAACGGATTACATAAAAAATAACAATACAAAATAAAGACAAGCAACCGAAGAATTTTCAACCCTTCTAACCGTATACGCATTAATCCATCTTGCTAATGCTCGCTATTTTTCCTATGTCAACCCCTCGATCGCAGACTTCCACCCCCCGCGGCGTTTCGCCGCTACGGGATGAATCTTCAGGAAGGGTTTCAGCAAGAGACGCTACCGGAGCAATCTGGTCCTTTTGCATAATTCCAGGCTCTTTAGAAAATGCGTTGTCCTATACTTTTCGGGGATTATTACGCTGTATGAATTTGGTGATTTGAATAATTGGACGGGTTTGGGATAGGTATATTGGGCTATGAGAAAAAAGTGCGGTGAAAAACTGTTGGTTGTTGCTGAGGGCGCTTTATAAGGTGGAAACAGTTGTGCGATTCATTTAAGAATTTGATATTCAATTCAATAGCCTCAACTGCAATTGAGAAGTTTCCAAGTGACCCCCCCTAATAATAAAAAGTATTAATAATAAGAATCTTCAAAAAAGTTAATTCATTAGTTATTTAAGATTGAATTATATACGAATAAGGCTCAAATTCATTTCAGGGGTGTATCGAAATGATTCGAGACAAATACAACCTAATCTAATCTAATCATCAATTGAATGTAAAAACAGGTAAAAATAAAAACACTTTATGATAGGGCCTTTTTGATTTCATTAACACCTGAAACTAGAAATAATGAAATTGCCTTCATTAAAGAGTTTCTACTACATAACCAAATTTTATAGAAAGAACAATTTCAAATTTATGTCGAAAAATACCTAATCAAAGTTCTTATGATGATTAGGTACAAACAGTAACCCGTCAAGAACAACCAAATTTGTTGAACGTCATTCCTTATATTCCTGGCCTTTCAGAAAAATAAGAAAAAATGGTTCCAAATTCAACAAAAAGAACTGTTTTCAAAACACTAAATGATTTGAGATACATTACAACCAGAACGAAACCAATTAACGAGAAACAAAAATCAAAAAATGTCTCTACAATATTCCCTGTATATGTGGAAAATCTTATACAGGATAGACATCAAGACCTTTAGATATAAGAAAACGGGAACATAAGAACAACATCAAAAATAGAGGCATTACAAGATCACAAATCGCTGATTGATGACGCAACCTGATAATTATAAAAGAAAAATGAAGGAATCCACATGTATTTGTATTTTGTTAGATGAAGTAGATAATTTGGTCAATTGTTCTGTTGAAATAGATCGTATTTGGATTGATTTATTGAGGAAAGATATGACATCAGAAAATTCCAAATTAAATGAATCAACATCTCTATAGGTTGACAACTTTCAATGTTTATTGGACTGCAAATAGAAAAACACACAATTCCGAAGATTTTACAAGTGTTACATTATCCTCTTTATTTATTTCCTTTTTCAGTTTTAGTGTAAGAAAAAATTTTTTTCAAAACCAATTTGCTCCTGACAAATAAGTGCAAAGATATTCGCAGGGGCACTTCATCTAATTGAAAAATTTTTAATTATTTCTGTTTCAGAGACTGGGAGTGATACACAAATACAACCCCCACTTTATTAATTAAATATACAGGGTGTCCGGGGAATAACTGTACATACTCTTACCAGAGATAAGGTCGCACTAGCTGACTACTGATTGACTATTTAAATTATTTCTGGGTCTCCCTAGAAAACTACAGGGTGTTTTTTCAACTTCATGGAAATACTTAGACCATCATAAATCCACACTTATTGACGGATATTATTGAAACTTGGGGGGTTTTTGGCAAATGCTAAGGTCGAGTCAGAAATACATCAATTATTTCATTATTCCAGGGCGGGACTCATTAATCTTCATTTAAAGTGTTCAGGGTAAAAAAAACACTTTGTACTTCGAATTACGAATAATTGATTCACTTTTTAGAAAGAAGCTAAATTATGCTTCAATTTGTGGTATTGCTTGAAGTTGTCACATCCACAATTATTTTTTTATGAATTTTTGAATTTGGAAAAAGTTCAAAAATTGAATTTATTTACCTGAACAGGACTTAGTCACCTCGTGGAGGTCGAAAATAAATAATAAATTTTCTTTAAAAAGTCACTGAAAGTGAGAAAGACTATAATAATTTGTTGATATACTGGGTGGCCACCCTAGATGCGGATCTCATTGCGATGAAGTGAATAACGGTATATTGCGAAAAAAAATGATTCGCCACATGTATGGGGTATACATAAGCATATTTCAAAATTATTCGTATGTATACCGGGTGTTTGACAACAAAGATATAGATCAAAGTGACACTTCTTCCAATGAACACCCGGTACATACGAATAATTTTGAAATATGTTTATATATACCCTATACATGTCGCCAATCATTTTTTTCGCAATATACCGTTATTCACTTCATCGCCATGAGATCCGCGTCTAGGGTGACCACCCAGTATATCAACAAATTATTATAGTCTTTCTCACTTTCAGTGACTTTTTAAAGAAAATTTATTATTTATTTTCGACCTCACAAAGGTGACTAAGTCCTGTTCAGGTGAATAAATGCAATTTTTCGACCTTTTTCCAAATTCAAAAATTCATAAAAAAATAATTGTGGATGTGACAACTTTAAGCGATACCACAAATTGAGCATAATTTAGCTTCTTTCTATAAAGTGAATCAATTATTCGTAATTCGAAATACAAAGTGTTTGTTTTACCCTGAACACTTTAAATGAAGATTAATGAGTCCGGCCCTGGAATTATGAAACAGTTGATATATTTCTGATTCGACCTTAGCATGTGCCAATAACCCCCCAAGTTTCAATAATATCCGTCAATAACTTTGGATTTCATGATGGTCTAAGTATTTCCATGAAGTTTGAAAAACACCCTGTAGTTTTCTAGGGAAACCCAAAAATTAATTTTAAATAGTCAATCAGTAGTCAGCTAGTGCAACTCTATCTCTGGTAAGAGTATGTACAGTTATTCCCCGGACACCCTGTATACGCATTGAGGATTTTTGAATAGAAAAACATCTATGTACTCCTGTTTGATTGAAACTTCTTGGGGATCACCTGTTTTACTTACGTTTTCGTAACTTTTTTGATTGCTTTATATGCAGTGACCTATTTTAGATTCCCCTTTCATTATCTCCGTAGCGGAATGCTATAATATTTTCTGAATTTTATTTATAGGTATAACAATATTCGATTGATTGTATTATATCCAATAAATAATATTTTCACATGATTTAAATTCAATAAACAAATCCAACACTTATATGTCGTATATCCCACGTTTGTTCAAATATCATGGATTAATTTTATTATTCTCATAACGAAATTTTCTCGTATTTTTAATTTGACCTAAATATAAGTCAAAACAGTTCGATATACCTAACATTCCTCTCAATTCTTAGGGTCAATATACAACTGATAATTATAAAAGAGTTCTGGTAATGACTAATGTTTTTGAAAACTATAAAAGAACTCACCTCTTGATTCCACGACATATAATGAGACATAGCAGGATCCATATGTTCGGCCATGACACTCATCCAGTGGACGATCCCTTGCGCCCCCTGGCCGCCCATGCCACCCCCTTGGGGTCCTGAGGGACTGCCTCCTGTCTGGGACCCGTCCCATCCGAAGGCTTTCTGTAAAAAAAATGAATTGATAAAATATAAGAAGTACCCCTAGATTTAAGATGGATTTGCTTCATAATGTGCAATAACTCTTTGTTTTTTTTTTGACGAATTCATTCAATGTGGATATTTATTGACGTTAAATTTTATTCCACCAGTATTTATTTCATTTATTGATTTACACAATCACGAGAAAAACCCGGAAAAATCTTATTCATTATGATTAGTTGTATTGATATAATGAATATACCAAAGAATTAACATCATCACCATCTAGGAGGGCCAGGGACAGCCCAGGCTCACCCCTAAATTTTTGCAGTCGCCTTCGACCTGAAATGAGGCTTATGCTGAACAAAATTGAATTAATTCGTTCATTAAGGCACACACTGAATAATCTTTAACCCCCTGTTTCCAGAAGCTGGCGTCGCCGCTGATTAAAAAAAAATATTTCCAGGGGTGTAAATTATTCCAGAATCAAAAAACTCATACACAGAAATACCCGCTTTGGTGGACTCATGGTCGTATATTTTTGAACATTCATTTTATCGTGTAAAAACAAGTTTTAAAAGAAGCAGCTTGTTGCAGCATTTGCTACTTCCACTTTGAAAAAACCTAAGATAATAATTTGAAATATGAGAGCGTATTTACAAGAACAATTTCTTGATTTTTCTGATTTTTTTTTGAAACTTCTTTGGGAATTCTTCTATAATTTCCTTTATTCGTTAGTACATACACTATCGTTCGAAATGAATATTTTTGTATATTATGTTTTCCCAGTGAAGAAAAGTTTGCACGGAAATGATTCAAAACGGTGGATAAAATTAAACAATGCCTTCAAATATTTGGATAAGACTGTACTGTACTAGATTTTGCATTTCACCTAATTCGGTGGGCAATGCCACTTTTTTTTAAGTGTTCATTATCAGACGAAACCTCTTCAACATTGCTCTAATTCGAAAATTTCAGAATTTTATGGCATTTCATCAGGAGAAAATGATCTGTTCTATTAGGTACTTAGTTTTAAATCGAACAGCTATAAATATTCATTACAATGAAATAACGAAAGAAATAGTTCTCGAATATGAATATTAATTATGTCTTTAGAAAAAAATTGAAAAAAGGGAAAATATTTGAAGCCTTCATCAGTATCATTTCCCAAAAATTTGAGTATGACATTATTTCATGACACTTGAACATTTTTATGCTGTAATCAAAAACAATAAAATAATAAATCTAATCCTTCAACATAAAATGAGCCTCTAATTAACGAATGTCCAGTTGTTCTACTATAAAGGACAAATTAGATAATTGCTTGACATAAATAATAGATTATTCTACATAATTGAAAATAATGTTGATCGATAATTCATCAAACATGGTACTTCATAAAAATTATTTCTAATAATTGTCTTTTCAACAATTAACAGAAGTTGAAATTGGTTATTCGAATAAAAGGATATTCAAAATAGCTTGAAATTCGAATTATTAATTTTGATTAGATATCACAAACGGGCAAAAGTGTTATACTAGAAACGTGACGTTTAAAATAGAATAGATATAGAATAAAATAGAAATTTATTATTTATATCACCGATTCACAAATGTGAATCAAAGAAAGGAAACAAGGCAAAAAATACAGACAACAAATATCTGAATCCTAGTGAGGAAATAATCATCTGAATATCATCTGAAAAAAAAACATTCGCAATTTTGGAAAAATAGTTATTTTTGTATTGAGTGCGTAAAATGAGTGTTTTCGTGGCACATAAGAGTTCATTCACTCGAATGTGCTATAAAAACACGAATTTTATAGGCACGCAATAAGAACAAAACTTTTTGTACAACTGTGAATGTGAATTTACATCGTCTGAAATAGATAGATTAATTATTGAAGTTAATGCTCACAAAACAATATTCTATGGATCCAGTGATCTTTCTGTATCGTAACTATAGAAACGACTTTTTTAACCGTGAAAGAAAAGTGAATTTTTTTAATGGTGACAAAAAGTAATCATTTAGGCATCCATAGTAATGAAGAAAAGTCATGTTTTTTGACAGTTGTACAAACAATGTTTTTCTTTCGAAATTTTCACTATTTCTCAGAATTTCAATTTCCGTTTCATTCCAAACCTTTCGGATTTTTTCTTATTTTTTTGACACTGCATCAAACAAACCAACGAACCTGTTCAAAATCCCTATCTTTCGCAAACAACATATTCTTATAAACATTACTCTTCTCATCCCCTGTAGAAAAAACAGCTTTCGCCAAAAGCGTCTTATAAAACTCCGTAGGCAACAACAACTGATTATTGTTATAACCATCCAGTTATTCACGAAATTGTTATACTTGAAACCGGGCTTGTAAAAACTGACACAGGGCTCGTTATTGTTCACCAGTGACGCATTGGAATCACTAGAATCGCTAGTCTCCATCGCGTGATCTTGCAACTGTCTTACTGCCGTCATTTTTTCGGTTTTTTGGTGATTTAAAGGTTTGCTGCCTATGGCGAGGTTTACGTAGTCCATGAAATGCATTCAGAGCAGTTTGGGGACAGTTAAAGAGAAGAAATAAACAAGCGGTGTCAAATCGGGAATGTTTGGTGGATCCATAGATTTTTAATTAAAAAATGATAAATAGACGAATCGATCGGTGGTTTTCATGAATGAAGACTCGAACAATGGTGCGAATGGAAACGCACACAACTCAGGACCACGTGATGCGTGCGTAAACCAGAATCCAGCCGGCGCTACGACGTCCCGTGGTGGGAGAGATGAAAACAAGCGAGAGTGCAACAATTAAAACGGCCGCGGTAATGAGATGCGGAAAGGGGAGCGCGAACGGCGGTGGGGATGGCCCCTTTGGCCTTTCCCGAACCGCGCCGCTGGAGGAGAGGATCCCCCACTCGCGACACTCAGGTCCAGGCGTCGAGATTCGTTAATTACCGACCGCGCGCGAGATCGGACGATTGACAAACGCACGTAACGCGTTCGAACCTGCCGCTAAGACGCGTAGCAAGACGGGACCTGTCCTAACTGCGTTTACGCGTAGACCGACCGCATTTCCTAGTCGTCTAGGATGCACTTTACGCGGTGGCCGTGGTCGGACTGAGAGAGGCGACGGCCGTCTCGAGGAGGAAGTAGGTTACCGAGGAAAATAAGAAGAAGAAAAGTGCAACGGAGTCGGAGGAAAGAGCGAAAAAATGTTAAAAAAATGTATGTACATACACGCGGAAGTAAGTTTCGAGCGAGTGGGCCGCGATATTGATTGGTTATAGTATCTGGTGCGCTCTTTTTACGTGGGTGGCGGTGCAGCGTAGAATGCGCGATGCAATATCTAGGAGGCGGGGATACGGACGACGACGGCGGAAAAAATAGCCGTTATAAGTTGACGTCGGAGACGTCGTCGGTCTTCCATGGAATGCGGAGCGTCTGGGAAGCGGAGGATCGCTGCGGGTCCTCTTTGTTCCCAATGCTTAATGAAAGGATTCTTGTGCGGGTCAATTAGGAACTGGATTGAGTAAGGTTATGGCGGTTGGAGGGGGTAACAGGAAGGAAACGAAAGGAGAGGGGATGACGTTGATCAGATCTCGGTTAATTGAGACGAGGAGGCTATAATTGCATGTCGCAAATTCCTCGTTCTCGTTGGCTTTCTATTGTTGTCCTTGAACATCACAAGCTTCAATCGAGATTAAATGAAGGCCAACAGCAAAGTTGGTGGCATGAGGAGTACCTCCGTTGAAAATTTCATTAGAGTAGGCCTTGGTGGGTCTGAAGATGCTTTTATATTGATTAAAGTGATGAAAGTGGTTCTGTAGAAGGGTTCAAAAAACCAGTAACAATATTGAATTTTGAAGAGTTTTTTGACAGTTGATTCGATTTCAAGAAGTTTGTAGATGCGGGATAATTCGCAGTCACTATAACTATCATTCAACGCTTAAAATAAGTATATTTTCACTACAGCCGTAGGAGATCTCCCTATTCTAGAGACGAAGATACTGGCTGTCTAAATATGCGCTCAGAAGTGTGTTGAAATTAACCTCAAGGGGGCGCATGTCTACCACTCTACAAATCATGTGTTGTTGAAAAAATTAAAAACCGAAGAACTTGCAATAAAAACCGCTAAAGTTGACACCTGATGGATTTGAGCCTCTCTGGGAGCTTGGAAAAGATCTATTTAAAGGAGTGGTCCAGCAATGGGAGTTGAATAACAGATTAACCCTCTGAAAAAGTTGCCCTGGACTCACTCAGTCCAAAATCTCCGTGGTGTCTCTGTACCAAAAAGCTTCTGAAGATGAACTTCGTGATGGTGGGACTGCTGACGGGTACTGTCGGTACAAATATCATTTGTACCGTATGGAAAAGTCAGCAGATGGGATTTACAGGCTCAGAAGCTTAAACACAAGGTATTTAAGCGTCCAGAGCTGGCTTCCCTAAGAACAATTCAATTGAGAAAACTGGTCCTAGACAACCATGAATTAAACAAATGAGGCTCCTTAGGAGGTTGTCAGTTTTATCAAAGGGATTGACAACTTCTTTGAGTTTCCATTAATGAATAGGGTAAAGGAGTTAGAAATCTATATGCTCGCAGTTCTCGAAGGGCTAACGTAGCCATAAATACTCCAATTTCATTGATTATAACACTTCACTTCAGCACTGCAAATTCTTGTTAGTTCAAAAACTGTCTCCATCTATTATTTCTATTGCGCTCACGCAAATATTCATAAAAGTAACAAACACAAAATTGGCACTCAAGCACCTGTTAAGTCTTCCTTTCATCCTCAACATAAAGAATACCGCCTCATCTACACTCTTCACTCGCAAATCTCCCTAATGAAATGAAAAAAACCATAGATACGCACCGTGCACACACGACATAGAACTTCACCGCGCCTATTGTTTTTCCGACGCGGAAAAATAATTAGAGATCGGAATGAAAATAATGCAGATAACGACGTGGAACACGAGGAGCTACGGACGGGCAGGAAATAATGTTGTTAAGGCCCCGTTTCCTACGCGGCCAATTGGAATAGGAATTCATTTTTTCTTTCGGAAACGACACACTATTGTCGCGATCCTCAGGCGCGGGAGTTACACACGCGATGCCGAAAAAAAATTATAATTGGTCGCATATTGTTTTCAGATGGCGCTTCTTCTCATTTGGAATTTGCGAAAAAAGTCTAGATCTCGACTATGGATATTTTGGGAGCACTTCAAAAGACATAGTGGGGTTCATATTCATATTTTTCAGTTTTTTCAACATATTATTTTAATAATTCTGTGTTGACTTTGTTTCTTGAGAAATATTTGAATTGTTGGCAGTTGGAGGGGTTACATTCGACTGTTACCTCAAGGCCTATTGTTTTCGAAACTGCGTAACAGCTTAATCTTCAATTATAGAGTTTCAAGTCCAGCACCTGGGAAAATTTTGAGGAGGCTAAATCTCCATCTTTCGCATAATTATCTGGTCCAAAACATTCTCGGAACAGGCTTACAATGACGAAGCATTCTGTAACTGAGGTAGTTATAGTTTAAAAAGGGGGTTACTGTTCACTGCGACCTCATGATATTGTGCCCCCTTACACAGCTATTCTGACCACATCCCTCACAGTTCGCCTTCCAGATTCAGAGATCTGATGAAATCCAATATCTGTGAAGCCTCACTCTTACAAGTTTCCCGCCCAAGGAATTCTTTTTATGGCCCGCAATGGCAAAGCATTCCGTGACCAGGCGAATTGGGGTTTCTTCCTCCTCTCCACAGAAACTACACTCGTTAGTGTCCGATAATCCCAACCTCAGAGGTGCTTCCTGAGGCGACAGTGTCTTGTAAGAAAGCCATTGAGGAGATGTAATCATTTCTTATCAAGATCCAGATATCTTTTGGAACTTGCTGTTTCAAAGTTAGTGAAAAGATCCATCCCTGGGAGAATTCGCCAGAGTTTTTCCTTCTCGGCTTTCTCCTTCTCCAGAAACTCCTTCTTATAGGTACAATTACCCATACCTCATACGAGTTCTGGCCAATGAGTGACATTCGTACGCCCTCTTCGGCAAATGTATTGGCCTCTTTGTTTCCTTGGATTCCCGAGTGGCTGGAAACCCAGATTAAAAAGACCTAATTTTTCTTGTCCACCTCATTGAGTTTGTTCCGACACTCCCAGATCATCTTTGAGTCGATGACGTAGGAGCTCAGTGCTTAATGGCAGCTTGACTATCTAAGTATATGACTATATCCCACTTCTGATAGTCTCTTTCTAGATTCATATCTAGATATCTTTCAATAGCTAAGATTTCTGCTTGAAAGACGCTCATACGGGAGCCTAGCGTAGCGACAGTGCACACTTGGTACTTGGCCCGTATATCCCAGCGCCAGCTCTTGTAGAGATTGTGGAACCATCTGTATACCATTTTACGGTATTTTCTTGAGGTTATAGTCGGTGTATTCCTGTTTCCATTCTTCACTTTTACTTAGCAATGTCCTAGGGAGGTTCGCAGATGAGATGTAGTTGTTCAGTAGTAAATTGTTGTTTCCATTTTCATGATTATGAGAAATATACAAGCCCCATTTTAGTGGAATCTTTGGTCCCAAATTTTCGACCGAATTTTTTCTTCTTGTTTTCCCAAAAATAGTTCTCTACACAATTTCCCATAAGAAATAAAAGTCTCCATTTCTTGCGGTTCCATCCTCGCATTTCAATATTTCATGGTCGCCGAGAGTAACATGTGGCGCGAACATGCAACCCAATCAATGCGGTCGTAAAAGCACGAAAATCGAAGCCCACAAAAGACGACTTCGCAGTAAATCTCAGCCACGTTCCTCTCAAAAACCCCGTCTCGTGCTCGAAACTTGATGCAGAACCCTGCTATCCGTCCTATGCACCAAGAAAAACGCCCGAATAAAGTGCACATCATCCCGCGTTATATATTTTTATGTGTTTTCCTTGAGAATAAAGTTTTTCTACTTTTTTCGTCCCGTCGAAACGATGGGGAAGGGGGTAGGAGGGGACTCGATGCGCGGGTGCATTTCATACTTTATTTCTTGCGAGGGGGCAGGGGGCGAGTCCCCCATCTCCCCCCGGTTCGTCGATGGTGCTCCGGTGGCGCCATCTACCGTCTTCGAGGTTTTCCCGGGTCCGCGTCATAAACAGGCGTTTTTATGTGTTTTTCTTCTTGCATCGGGTCACGGTTTGGCGGAAACGTACGAAGTTTTGAGTGTTTTGGGTGATGCAGGTTCGAACTTGTTCTTGTAAATACCGTTTTTCATCGGTTTAATGACTGTCGACTGGACGTCTGGTTTTTGTTCTAATTTTAAGTGCGCGAGAGCCTTTCGAAGAATTGTTTATTGTCGAAATGGAGCGTTTTTCGTTGATTAATTCCACTGAATCATACTTCCTGAAATCCGAAAGAAAATTTCGGCCATTGACGATGGTAGAATCTCTCAGTTTCTTTCTTTACCAAGAACTCTTTCTTATAAGAATATTAGTCATTTTGGACATAACAATCATATCATTGTGAGCATATTTTCAATGAAAGCGATTCGATTTTGAAACGAAATGAAGAAATATCTTTATAAAAGAAAAAGTAAGGAATCCACATGTATTTTGTTAGATGAAGTAAATAATTTGGCCAATTGTTCTGTTGAAAAAGATCGTATTTGGATTGATTTATTGAAGAAACAAGTGATATCAGGAAATTTCAAAATTAAATAACTCAACATCTCTATATATTGACAACTTTCAATGTCAATCAGATTGCAAATGAAAAAACACACGATTCTGAAGATTTTACGAGTTTGTCTGAGGAAGGTGTCTGATATAGACACCGAAACGTTATATTATCCTTTTAATTTATTTAATTTTTCAGTTTTACTGTTAGGCAACAATTGGCTCCTGACAAATAAGTGTAAAGCAGGAGCACTTCACCTTAATGAAATTTTTTTTAATTATTTATGTTTCAGAGACTGGGAGTCAAAACCTAAAAAGTTTTTAAGAAATGCAGAATCCTCCCAGAATATATTTCAATCGATATTTAAAAGAAATATTTGTTTGAGATTTAACCAGAGTTCTCTCTCATTCGAAAGACTTCGACCGGATGTTAAAAAGTAAAGTTTCAATATTTTAGAAATTCATTTTAGACTACAAAATGAGTGAAAATGGATCAGTAAATGAGAAACTTTCCTCGTACAATTTAAAAAGATATTTGCAATCAAAGCAAATATCAGTATATTGGAATAAAATATCCTTCAAATGAAAGTAATTCAATAAAAAAGTTAATTCATAATTTTTTCGTAGAACTCAATGTGAATTGAGTATAAAATTCATTTTTATTTTGCATAAAACATTCATTTGGTATAATTTAAGTTACTAAGTGTCCATGTTTCAGCAAAATTGTAACATAATTCGTTTTATTAATAATAAGTTTATTTTTTTAGCATGAATTGCTTCAGAATACTTTATGTTTGGTGCTTATGAAAATTCATACATTGAAAAGGGAGAATCATTAAAATGGATCATTCTGAATCGAGTTCGTTAAACTGAGCTTCTCTTTCGAGGTCCACCGAATTTTTTTTTATTTGCGAATTTCATCTCTATCTCTATCATCAGAAATCTACACTAGTGCTACCCATAGAAATCTAAGTATGCACTCAGTGTGCATTACTTTTTCCAATGGAAAACGTTATACGACAGATTTGACGCACTAGCGTCTGGCCTAAACACATAACTACCTAATCTCGACAAACATAAAAAATATTCAAATTCACTTCCCAAAATCCGCTCGTATTTCATACAACCTCAACTCGCGACAGTAGAAACCCCCTTTCCTTGTGCTTCATTCAAAATATTTCACACGGAAAATATACAGGCTAATTTGGTTAAAATGCACGCCCAGCTCCCGTACCTACAGGATTTATGTCCGATTCACGGGACTCTTCTTGTTTACCCGGGTCCATTCTTCCGATTGTCAGGATGACGCTCTATTTGCGGTGTAACGTTACAATAAAAGTGTAAATGCGGCTTGAACATTGTCGATTCTACAATGGAAGGTGTTAACTATTTGGCATTTGGTATACTGCCTGGTTCGATTTCGGAAAAAGGGTTGATAGAGGGTAATTTTATGATAATGAGCTTATTTCTGTCGAGAACTTCCGTGTGGAATACTATGGTTATTTGTACTTCTCGAATAGTTTCAGATTCCAGTTTAAATGCTCTGGTTTCTGAGATATATAAAGGGTTTTCCGAGGAGAAGTATTATTTTGAATAGCCGGTAGATGTCACGTTTGAAGCTGTCATTTTGTGACGTTCGACAAGTAGAAAAGACGCCATTAATAAAAATGGAACGATACACGCTTCAAGAACGCATTGAAATTATTAAAATTCACAACAAAAATGGTGAAAATTTGGCAGAGACTGTTCGTAAAACTCGAACATTTTTGGGTCGTCGTGAAGCACCTTGTCGGACCGCAATAAAGAAATTGGTGGAAAAATTCGAGCTACTGGGACAGGTTAGTCATGTGAAAAATAAAACCCGTGCACGTCGTTCAAGAAAAGTCGAGAATATTGCTTTTGAATCCGGAAGTGTTGAAGAGAACCCAGGTTTGTCCATTCCTCGTCGTCTTTGGGATTAGGCATTCCAAAAACGTCATTATGGCCGTAATTGTATAGTATTTATCTGAACAATATTTACTTTCAACAAATGTTACGGCCAAATGCAATATGCTCATTACAAGCCTCATGCAAATTTTTTTGCTCGTAGTATAAGCAAAACCATAGAAATGGAACGAGTAGGGTAGAGAACAAAATCTACATGGTCGCAGTTCCCGGAAGGCTAACCAAGTTATAACGAATTAGTTCTTATAAGACACTGTGTAAAAAAATTAACGCATATTCCGAAAATCTCAATTTCAGTGAAAGTTAACTCTACATTGAATTTATTACTATTTTTTATGTTCTCTCGGGAAGGTTTTGAACGAAACAAGACATATTAAATTGAAAAAAAATCAGGATTTCACCGAATCTTATGTGAAAGAAGAGAAATAAACAATTTTCGAAATACTGGAATGCTGATAAGTGATTTAATACTTGGTATTTCCACCCCTTGCGTTAATTGCAGCTCGGCAACGATGGTTCATACTCAAAATGAGTGATCTTAAAATGTTCTGATCTAATCCTTCCCAGATTTCTCTGAGTTGTATTCCTAAGTCATTAAGAGTAGCTGGATGTTTTTCTGAACTTCTCAGCCTTCTATTGAGGTTGTCCCAAACCTGCTCAATCGGATTAAGATCTGGACTTCTTGCTGGTCATTCCATTCGAGAGACTTCAACCTCTTCAAGGTACTCCTGAACGATGCGAGCAGGATGGGGTCTGGCATTATCGTTCATAAAAATGAAATTTTCACCAATGTTGGGGTAAATGGAACTACATGCTCTTCAAAAATGTTCCTTAGCATTCATAGCTCCATTATCAACGACAACTAGGTCTCTGCGAGCAGTCAAAGATATTCCACCCCATACCATAATCGATCCTTCCCCGAAACCAGTAGTATTCAGGAAATTGCACTGAGCATATCCTTCATGTGGACGTCTGTATACAAGGGAACGTCGATCACAATGGTAGAGGCAGAAACTAGACTCATCTGAGAAGAGAACTCTTTCTCAATCAGCCTCTTCCCAATGGATATGCTCTCTCGCAAAATCCAAACGCGCCCTTCGATAAGCTGGGGTAAGAGCTGGACCTTAAATCATATTCTCTGAGGCGATTTCTTATTGTCTGAGTGCTAATTTGCACCCCATGAGTTTGCTCAAGCGCCTCAAGCTGATTTTGAAGGAGGCGAGCGGTTGCAAACCGTTGTCTCAACGAAGAAACTCTCAAGTAACGTTATTGAATGGCAGTTGTTACCCACGGTCTACCTTCTCCTGGTCTTCGGACATTCATACCTGTCTCCCTGAATTGCTGCAACATTCTGGACACACTTTTATGGAAAACTCCAAACCTTCTGCAATTCTTGTGTATGTCCACCCTTCTTCTCGCAAAACTACCGCTTAGGCACATTCCTCTTGGGTCAAATTGCGTGTTTTGCGTTGCATAGCGATCGAGTGTAGAAAATCAAACGAAAGAAAAACTATTGATCACTAGAATTGATCGAGAACAACTGATTTCAGAATGGAGCTAATACATTCAAAATCTGATAATCTCATCTTTTGTATTCCTGCTGGGAAAAAACATCTGTATTGAAGCAAAACGTTGAATGTGGATAACATATGCATGCATATTCTGATAAAAATTCTCAAATTTGGCGAGAAGCCCCTTTTTTGTCGAGTTCTGCTACTTGTCAGAAGAAGAATCAACTCAAGAAACTCCGTATTTGATTATTTCGATATTTTTCATCAGTTGATTCCGTACACAAATTATGCGAATAGTATTTTGCTTGGTACTTCGTTTTGTAACAAAGTTTGAGAGGGAATCATTCAAGAACACGTGAAACCCGTTTTATACAATTTATCAGTTCAAGAATTATCCAAACAACACTTCACCTGTAACCCTTTAACCGATCCTCACCAATTCTTCAAAAGATCCTTCCCCGTGAGAATCCAAACTGGTCGCCGAAATTCATGCATCATTATGTCTGCCTCTATTTACATTTCCATTCATGCGGCCCACTCGACGCACGGAGCTGATACCCCTCAACAATCGACGGATTTTGCATAATCGCGCCGCTGCGATGCGTTTTGCATAAGAGGGAATTCCGGCAGCGCACCAAATTTGAATATTCTAATATTCGGCAATACCTTAGGGCTCTAGGACCGCGTACAGTCATCGAGATTCTCGTACGGGACAATGGGACAGTGATGGATCGGGATAATTAGGATTCGTCGCGCCTCGGGCCTGGAAGATTCGGGAGAAAAATGAGGTTAGGACGACGTGAGAATTGATATTTGAAGTTTTTGGTTAACGACGAGGCTTCGGGCGATCGGAATTGATGGTAATTTCGATGGTTTGATTGATTTTTCTTGTGGAACGGTTGGGTTATATGGTAATTGGGTTGTTAGAGTGGATGACGGGGTTGTTTGTTTGGGAAAATTGAATTGTGTGCTTTTTTGGGGAAGATAGGGTGATTAGTATGCTATGGATGAACTAGTTTGACAGTTTAAGAGAAGACTGCTTCTTTATGATAATCGCATGATAACATAGGTTGCGTTCACAAACTTAAGCCGGCCATAGACATCGTTATTTTTCATCCGTTCATATCGCGGCCATAAGAACCGTCCCGGCTAAAGAGCCAAAAACCGATGTGTGTGGCGAAAACCCGTCGGTACGTATCGTCGGTACAAATATCTGCGAATGCTTGATTTTTGTCACGACGGTCCATCGGTTGTCGTGTCATACCGTTTGTGAATGGGGATTCCGTCGAGAATCGGCGGTTATTTGCCATTAGCGTAGTCGTAGTATAAGTCTCGTTTATTTTTTTTTTTTACTCAGAACTTCGGCCGCCACTGCTAAGAGATGTTTCATCTTCAGGACGTGCTAATTTGCGAACGACAGCGAAATAACTGGTAGAATTTACCGAAGTGTGTGGGCAAAACAGTTACGCGATATGACTCGGCTGTTCGAAACGCGGCGAGGAGAACGGATGAAAAATAACGATGTCTATGGCCGGATTTACTCCGAGCATGCTCTGCTTGCTCCAAAGCGTTCAGAAACTCACTTTAGCCTGTCAGAATAGGTATGCATTATATCCATTACTCTTGAAACTGTGTGAAAATGTTGTTCGAATTCGAAAATTTATTCATCGTTTTTATTCATTTTGAGTGAATATTTCGGATTTCACTCGATAAACCAAAAACTTTGAGATAATCTTAACTAACTTAATCAAATACTTTTATACTTAAAAATGAGAGTATAGGCATGTATTATAATTTCATTGAGATTATGTTTCCTACATCTATTGAAATTCTGTCGATATTCCCAGTTAGGGATTGTTAGAAATTATAAAAGAAACACTTGAAGATGTAGGTACCAGGTAGCCATTTGGTATCCCTGAATGGGCCGTTAGAAAATTCCAAGAATAATTGTCTACTCTATATAAATACAGAAGCAATGTTTCGATCTTGATTGAATAGATTGCAATCAATACCTCTGAAGAGCCCTGGATAATATAAGCGATAATATTAATTATCTACAATAAACCAAAAGCTATTAAAAAGATGAAAGTAACCGATAATAGAATGTTCATCTTAATCTAACTTAACGTAACATATTATGTCTCGCGAATGACATAAGTCAGAGTGGAGTTACTGAACGACCAAACTGCATTTACTCCGTCATACTCCGCCATACTCTTACTGTCTCTCAGAGTGAGTTTGTGAAAGCACCCATACAGTCGGCTCTCGATAATTCGAAACTCATGGGATCAAAGCAAAAATTCAAATAACCGAGAGTTCAAAATGAAATGAGTTAGGACGAAACTAAAAGAAACAAAATTCAATTGAAGATATAAATCATTATTCCATATTCTTCGAAATCAGAGACAATATGGATAGTGAAATACCAAACTTTTTTACAATATTTTTTTTCAATACCAAGAAAAAAGTCATTAGATGTCGCTGTATCAGTTAACTGCTTTAAATGAAGAAGTTATGGTCTAAAGTTTACTGTAATCTGTATTGCCATATGGTGTTATAGGTTTATAAGAATAATGTCTTCAATTGATCCGGCGCTCAGCTCTGGGTATAAAAATAAATCAAACGTCATCTCTGGAAATCCATACGAACACCCCAATGTATGAACCTTGAACGAAGTCGCGAGATGTTTATTCGTGAATCATTCAAAAAACGTATTTCAATCGAAATCAACGAAACCATCGAGAAAACACGACGGAAACATCGAACAATCAATCGCTAATGGGATTTGACCAACCCATAAAATTGAATTTTCAAACTACACGCAATTCGTTCTCATTATTCCGTCGAAAACAAAATATTCATCAATTCGTCTACGACCACCGATAAAGCTCGTTCATTATTCACAACATCAGAATTTTTGAATATTTTATGTCCAGCGTTTCCCCCTCCAGCCGTCCGTCCGACCATCGGGACATCTGAAGGATCGGTTTTATGAAAATGGGAATATTATATTTCTGAAATTTCAGTCGGTAATTGATAACTTCATGAGGCGATTTTATCGATTAGGGGCGAGGGGGGTGAATGCAGATCTGGTGCAGTATTGATGTACATAAGCGCGGTTTAAATTTTTTATGTCCCTACCGAATTGTGGGCTTGAGTTCTTCCGATACGACGTGGCTTGGAAATTGACCTATCTGGGTCATAATTTCGCGTGTTTGTGTCTCCTTTTCGTCCTCTCTTCTTTATGATTTTATTCGCGGATTAAGGTTCTTAAATTTTTGGTACACACCAATAGTAAGTTGATTGTTTTTGTCGATTAAGTCAATTACACAATGGAGGATTTTGTTCCAATGTTCCAAGAACTAACCAAACAGAAGACATCAATAAACGTTTGCAATAAGCTACATGAAACCTAATCAACGTTCCAAATTATAGAAGAATCATAGACCCCAATCAATTCCAAGTGGTACCCCAATCATAGAAAATTTGTAATCATCAACATAATCCCCAATCAACAGTCCTAGGTCTTTCCAAACTTCAGCAGCTTAGCTTGATGAAGTCAATTGCACAATGCAGTATTTCCTTTTGTTCCAACTTCCAAGAACTAACCAAACAATAGACATAAATAAATGTTTGCAATAAACTTCATGAAACCTTATCAACCTTCTAAATCATAGATGAACCATAGTGATTCACATAGACCACAATGTATTCCGAGGGCTACCCCAATCATAGAAAATTTGTAATCATCAACATAATCCCCAATCAACATTTCTAGGTCTTTCCAGACCTTAGCAGAGTCGACAGAGATACCAAGAGCTATCCAAACTTAAGAAAAGTCATAATAATCCCTATAGACATCAACAAGTGCTATCCAACCCATAGAAGATCGACATAACCATGTCTATTATAAGGAAACTTCTATCATTTAGATCAGTTCTTGAAACATTGATCGGAGTCTATGGGGATTATTATAAATATTAAAACGTTAGTTGGGGTCTGTGTCGATTTTCTTGAATCTCCTATGGTTTGACTAGCACTAGATTTGTTGATCGGGGTATATGCCGATCATTTTGAATCTTCTAAGGTTTCAATAACATGGACTGTTGATTGGGGATAATATCGATTATTATAACTCTTCTGAGGTTTGGATAGCTCTTGAAATGTTGATTCTTCTAAGGTTTGGATAGTTCCGAACCTTATAAAAGAATCATAATAATCGACAAAGTCCCAAATCAACGTTTCAAGACCTATCCAAAACTCAGACGAATTATAACGTGATATAATCTTCAATCAACATTCCTAGGTCTTTCCAAACCTTATCAGAGTCATATTAATTGACAGAGATTCTAATCAACATTCCAAGATCTATCTAAACCTGAAAGGAGCCATAAAAATCGACATTTGAAATCCACGAGAGCTATCTTGCAATGTAGACTTGTCCATACTTTTCGGCAGATATCCAAACCTCAGAAGATTCATAATAGTCGACAAAGACTTCAATCAACGTTTTCAGAGTAAACCAATTCATAAAAGATTCATAATAATCGATATCAACAATCCAAAAGCTTTCCAAACCACAAAATATAAACAATGATCGACCCCCCTCAAGGTTCGAAGAGCTCTCGAAATCATCATAATGAATCTTCTATGATTTGATGGCTCCTGGAACGTTGATAGGGGTCTTAAATGTTGATTTGGGTTTATGTTGCTTATCATGGTTTGAATAGCCCTTGGAATGTTGATCTGGGTACATCCCGATAATTATTATATTTGAAATTTGGATAGCTGCCAAAATGTAAACTTGAAAATCAACATTCCAACAGCTATCAATTCCTTTAGAGTATGATTACTCTTTCAAGGTTTTTTTTTAACTCTTGGAATGTTGACAATCAACAATCCAATCCAATCAATATTCCAAGAGTAATCCAAACTATACAAGACTCATAATAATCGACATAGACCCAAATCAAAATACCAAGAGCTATCCAAACCACAGAAAATCGACAATTATCGACAACCAGCCTAATCAACGTCCAGAAAACCCAAACCTCGAAACGTCAACGATGCAATTTCCATCAGTGTCCGATACCAAAGCCAAAACCTCGAGGCGTCTCCCATTTATTCATGTTGATTTGGGTCTATGTTGATTATCATGAGACTGCTATGGTTTGGATAGCCCTTGGAATGTTGATCAGGGTACATGCCGACTATTTTGACTCTAGTCGCGTCTGAACTTATGAATAAATGAGGGACGTCTCGAGGTTTTGGCTTTAGTATCGGACACCGATGGAAATTGCATCGTTGATGTTTCGAGGTTTAGGTTTTCTGGACGTTGATTGGGCTGGTTGTCAATAATTGTCTATTTTCCGTGGTTTGGATAGCTCTTGGTACGTTGATTGAGGTTTTTATCGTTTATTATGAATCTACTATAGCATTGGAATGTTGATTGGGGACCCCAATCAACATTCCAAGAGCAATCCGAATTATAAAATATTCATATTGAACAATAAAAACCCCAATCAACCTACCAGGAGCTATCCAAACCAAGAAAAATCGACAATTATCGACAACCAGCCCAATCAACGTCCAGAAAACCCAAACCTCGAAACGTCAACGATGCAATTTCCATCAGTGTCCGATACCAGAGCCAAAACCTCGAGGCGTCTCTCATTTATTCATAAGTTCAGACGCGACTTACGGTTATTTAACCGAAACAATAAAAACGCCATCAAACCGCGGGCAGCCGGAAGCGACGCCGCCTGCGAATAAGCCAATTTGAGGTTATGCCGCCTTTTTCACGGTATTACGCGTTTTTTCGCCGATAAAATTATTTTTAATAAAACGAGATGCGATAATAAAAATTTTTATCTGTGCGCTGATGCAACTGCCGCCCGCGAGAAGCTGTTTGCTCGTAAAAATATAGTGCATCCTTGTCGATCGGCGCCGGGGGGCGTATTAGGAAAAATTTCAGGATATACAGGGTGTTTCTTAAGTGAATGGCAATATTTATGGGGGTGATTTTTGGGCCCATTTCAAGCAAAAACTGTATATGAACATAATATGTCCTAAACATTTTAAGCTGGCCATAGACATAGTTATTTTTCATCCGTTTTCCTCGCCGCGGTTCGAACCGCCGAGTCGTATCGTCGAACTGTTTTGCCCCACACACATCGGTAAATTTTGCCAGTTATTTTGCTGTCGTTTGCAGTTTAGCAAGTCATGAAGATGAAACATCTCTTAGCAATGGCGAGACTTATATACTTCGCTAATGGCAAATAACCGCCGATTCTCGACGAAATATCCACACACAGTCGGTATGGCACGACAACCGATGGATCGTCATTTCATAAATCAAGCGTCGGCAGATATTGGACTGACGATACATTCCGACGGTTTTTCGCCAAACATATCGGTTTTCGGCGCGCTTTGTCGGGACGGTTCTTATCGCCGCGATACGAACGGATGAAAAATAACGATGTCTATGGCCGGCTTTACCCTTCGAGTTACAGGGTGGTTAAAGCTAACCAGTGCCGACCCAACTGACATAACCTCAAATACACTGGCTTTTCTTGAAATAAAAAAATTAAATCTTTATTCTGCATAGTGATATTGTCATTAGGTATGTATTAGCGATATTGTTATGATAATACAGAAGAACGGTTTTTATTTTTTCAAACGAAAACCGTGCATCGGAGTTTAAAAATTCAAAAGATGAACTTTGGTGAGAAATGAATGGGAATTTTGATAATATTTTTTATTTCAGGACAAATTTGTGGCGTTTCATCAATGGCTGTCGAAAAAGAAAGGTCAAATTACCTACGAGCGCCACTGGTGGAATCCAAAAAAAGAGATACATCAAGAAAAGCCTCTTGATTCATGTACCACAAATTTCATTAAAATATCTGAAGTGGTATTGTAGATATTGATGAAAAATAGTTTAATCTTGAAAATTTCACCACCCTATAACTCAAAAGCTAAGACATTTAGGGCATACGTTAATATGGAGTTTTTTTCTTGAAATGGGACAAAAATCATCCCCATAAATATTGATATTCAATCAGGAAACACCCTTTATACTCTTAGGTGGTATTTCTTGATACAACGTAATTATGAGAGTACATTGGTAATTAGCTCTATAGCACGTTTGTGAGTTTGTGAGTTAGTGAGAGCTGGGTTTTGAGCACACGTTCTATTTAAAAGAGTGCTATATCGTTATGCCCAAATGTCTGTAATTTTGAACTATAAGCCAAAAAAGGTCCCAAACGATAGGGTTCGTCTTCCTGATGTCAAATTGAATTCGGTCCGTGGGGCCGTGAGTACGATAACTTTCGAAGAAATTGTCCTAGACACTTGAGATTTTCAGGGTCAGTTCAGCCATACTTCTTGGTACTGCTAGAACGGTAAGGAATTTTTTAGGTCACGATGGACACCAGGAACAATCATGGAGGAAAAGACCTATACCAGGACATCGACCAAGAAATCCAGGACCAAGCAACGAAGGACGAACAACCCAGGACCCAGGAGAAGAAGAACACGAACACATCAGAGTTCAATCTCTCTGATACTTGCTATCAGGGATGCGTGAATGTTCCCCTTAGTAGGGAGTGCGATAGCCGATCGCCAGGAGGTGTGAGAAATCACACCCTTTCCACGCTAATAGGCTCAAGTCGCATAATAATAATAATAAGCCAGTGAAGTCTTCAATCAACATAACCTTTTCCACTCCTTCGCACGAATAACGCAATCCGAATAAAACATAGCAGGCCGTACCTCGGAGCATGCGCGGAAAAACCCTTTCCGCTTTTCCGCCGAACGCGGTCCTGTCCTACCCATCTCTACGCTCGCCCATCTTCAACCGAATCGTCTGCAGGACGTCTAGCCGGCTCTTATCGATTTTGACAGCGTTTCCATACAGTTTCCCGCTACCGTAGCCGAATTTTCCGACGGTATTTCATCTCCGCCGCCGTAACTCTCCCGCGGGAAAGCCGGGAAATGCATTTTCCGAGATGCATGCGAGCTTCGAAGACGTCTGGCAGGACGTGGAGGATCCGCACCTGGGAGTGCTTGGGGGTGGGGAAGAGTTAAGATGTGGGGGGTTTTCCGGGTAGGAACGATTGAATTTTTCATTGGTTGAGTTGTGGGTTATTGGAAAAACGGCGACGGGAAAACGGACGGGTACTTAAGAAGTCGTGTTTTTCCAAGATATTTACGATGATGATGATAGCATAAATATTTAGTTCCAAATAAAGGGCTTTCCAATTAGAGGTTTATTTGAATAGCCGCTATTCCGGTAGATCTCACGTTTGTAGCTGTCATTTTTTCACATTCGACAAGTATAAACTACGCCATAAAAATGGAACGATACACTCTTCAAGAACGCATTAAAGTGATTAAAATTCGCTATAAAAATGGTGAAAATTTTGGCAGAGACGGTTCGTAAAACTCGAACATTTTTGGGTCGTCGTGAAGCACGAAAATCACAGCACGATCGGAATTAAATTCTGGAAATCATTCAAAAAATGAAAAATCAGTAATAAATAATAATTAATAGAACGAGAGCTGAAAAGGGGAAGTGATTTTCGGTGTATTTTAAGCAGTTGTGCCTCGCTAACGTTACTCCTCTATTGAAAAAATCTCTCCCAAGAAATGAGGATCTAACAAAAAAACCTCTTTCGAATAAATTTTGGGCGTTTTTCGGGTTTCGGGTGAACTCGATTCCTAACCTCCGCGTTCGTTTACCTAACCCGAACATCCAACCCGCGTTCGGAAAGTACATAGCTATTAACTCGATAATTGACTCAGGTCAATAGTCGTAACCCTACACGAAGGCAGGATCGTAGAGTTACCCATGCGCACTGCAGTTCAATTGTGTATTTGAAAAAGGCGATAAGTCTTCTTCTCTTTTCTTAGTAATTTCATATACTCTATTCCTAAAAATTATGGAAAGAGAAGAGAATTTGCCTCAGTGTAAAACGTGCCATGTGCCGAAAAAAATAATGTGAAACAAATTCTTCATAACTTTGTTTGCAGATATTTCTGCGTTTAAGCTAAAGCCAACATAGGTACAAGAAAAAACCTTGAACATGAGAGGGCACTCCAGCAAAATTATGAGAAAGATTTCACCAGAAGAAAAAATAATTCCAAGCTAGAGACAATCAGTATATAAACTGGAACTGAAAGAATAAATTCTCTACTTCTTCAACATAGGTACTCAAAAATAACATTAAACATGGAAGGGCACACCATAAATATTTTACGAAAGCCAACAAATGCAAGCAAAGCTAGAGACAATCCAAAAATAAACTGGGACTATGAAAAATAAATCCATAAATATTTGGTTATGTTATTGATACGACTGTCACTTAAAATCCTAAACCCGATGTGTTCGCAAACTTAGAACCCAGGTTCGTGATCCGAATAGATCCGTCACGAGACCCAATCGATCGAGTTAGTAACCCTGATGAGTAAGTTTCCGAAAACGCCTTTTGGGATTTCTTAGGTTTTCACTCCCAGTCTCTGAAACATAAATAATTGAAAATGTTTTGATTAAGGTGAAGTGCTCCTGCGAAAATCTTTGCACTTATTTGTCAGGAGCAAATTGGTCTTGAAAAAAATTGTTGCCTAACAGTAAAAATGAAAAATGAAACAAATTAAAAGGATATTGTAACGTTTCGGGGGCTATATCAGACACCTTCTTCAAACAAACTATAAAAATTCTTCCAAATTGTGTATTTTCTCATTTGTAATCTGATTGACATAGATAGTTGTCAATCTCAGAGACTGGGAGTGAAACCTATAAAGTTTCTAAGAAATGCAGAATCCTCCCAGAATATATTTCAATCGATGCCTTTTGGAATGTTTGCGTTTTCCCTAAAATAAATGAAAAAACTAACAATTAATCGTTGGCACGAGCGATTGGAATATGCACTCAAGATTTACGACGAATTCAAACCTAATAAACACTTGACGATCGGTACCAAGATAAATAACGCGTTCTAATAAAGATTAACGATACATCGACAATGAACGACTTGACGCGCTTATTGGTTTTTACAATCGATACAGAAGTTCTAATCAGATACATAAAGTGATCAAGGAAATGAATGCATGTACCTGTCTAAACGACATGTCAATTGTCTGGTTTACCATTAATGGGACGATTTATTGATGTAATGAACAACACTTGTTAATTCCTCGTAATGATGTTAATACGTTATGTTATTTTTGTGCCGGAACTGTTCAATATGTAAATAAAGCCGAAGCGATGATGAAGAAACTTAAAAAACTTTTTTTTCAATTCTTATAATCTCATATTGAAGTGAATCCATTGTTGTATCATATATCATAGTAAGGAGTTCACTGATATCAACTCTTTTCAATCCAGTAACTAATGGTGGTATTCTGCTTTCATCTGCAAGCCAATCTGTAACTTTTCATAAGCTTAGGGTAAAACCCGGATAGATGCCTCAGTTGGATAGATGCCCCATTTTAAAAATACCTAACTTCCAAAACACGTATCAAAAAATTAATTTTATGAGAAGCAGCTACAGTCACCCTGGAGCCTAGTTTTGTAGGGGTTATTGTAAAGTTTTCGCTAGTGTGTGCGATCTTCTCAGCAGCGAATTTCACAAACATGCCAAACTTTTAGAGGTAGGTATTGCCGCTGTATAACTTTTGAAGTGGTAATAAATTCATTAAATTTTTTTTATTACGCCAATACAGTGTTTCATTGAGTGTACATCTGAGTACAAATAGTTTGTTTTTCTTCTTAATTCATTAAAAAATTCATGGGCATCTATCCCTATCGAAAAGGATAGTTGCCCTGATTTTTTGAGGTATAGGTGCCCCTAAGGACATCTAAACTAAGACCATAATTTCTTAGCAGATTTTCGATTCATGCATAATTGTGTTATTTTGATTTTAAACTTGATTCCTGATCATTTTTGTTGAGACTTATTATTCAATTAATTTATCATGATTGTGTGGAATAATGCTTTATGTTAATATGAAAAATGCAACTTTTCGTTTAATATATGCTTTTGAAATTTAATTAAAAAATGCACAATTCTTGTTAATTCGATAAATTGTACGTACATAGAGTTGCTGATTTAAGCATAGAAAATCTCATTGTATTTAGTTGGGTTTTTGGTTCACACAGTATGAAGGGCATCTATCCCTCCCAGTATTTTCATGGTGATGCAACTATCCATACCTGTAGGCAACTGTCCCAAAGAAGGTTCTACAAAAATAAAATTATTGTGCAATTTGGGATTGCTATGTCAGAGAAAAGTCTCAGTATTCCAAATCAAATAATGGGGCTTCCTACACTCATAGAAATTACACATATAAAATCAATATTTTCAAAAATATGAGGCAAATTCATAAAGTGGGGCATCAATCCGGGTTTTTCCCTACAGGAAAATTGCAATTCTGGACCTTTTTATGGCATCTGTAGCTTACAGAAATCGTTAAATATTTACGAGTACTCGATGGGTGATCGGAACTATTATAGAATGACATATTGTGAGGTTACGTTGAATGTTTGTTTATTTTAGGACGAACACCAACTTTTTGATATAAAAAATTCATGATGAATAAAATAATATGGCTTTGATTATCGGATTGTTATCGAAAGAAAATCATAACAGGTAAAACAATGTTCACTAATATACATGACTTGAAAATCATTTTTTTTTAAAGTGGGGACTAAATGAGAATTGAACGGAAAAGGTTGCGTGATCAAATGAATCCATTGAAATGCCGGATGCCCAGAAAATGTTCAGATTAAAGAAATGCCGAATACCCAGTTTGTGAACATGTTCAGATTGAAGAGCCAGTGTACTATAAACTTAATAAATGCTCTACAGCAATTTTAACAAAGAATTTTTTTCTTTCCTGTATTCAATTCATCAGATGAAAGAAATGAAAGCAAACTACATTCAGAAATGTAATTCTCAAATTAAAATCAAAAACATTTACTCATACTACATAAATTTCCAAATCTTCCAAATCTTACGATTGAAGGTGATGTTTTTCGATAAGTAGTTCGAAAGTGACACTGTAAATAAGAAAGTTACAGGAACCATTCCAGAATTGCAATATTACAAATCTGTAAGTCGGTCAGTTACAGATCAATCGTACGCTACAGTATCGTAATTTACAGATGAAAAACAGAATATCACCATTAGATAGCTTAATTTAAGAACAACATTTCCGAATATGTTATAAATCACAAATCCAACAAAAAAAAAGTTTGATCGAGGTGAAACTGCACAGTTAGACGATATGTTCCGCTAATGATATTCACTGCGCAAAAAAACAGTGGTCGATTCGTTGCGAAAGTTAGTAAATCGATTTTGATAAATCATCTGAATAATATACCATTTGCATAACTTGATTCCTGAAGGATACTACGTAAATAATGAGTTGTTGCATGAGAGCATCATCGAGTGGTAAGTAAAATTGGAGCTATAATGATATCTGAGATCCAGTGGCGTAACAGAGACACGTAAATTTCTTAGGAAATATGAAACTCAAAATTTTAATTATGCTATAAAAAAATTGCTTTCTACTGATTGAATTTTTATTTGGATCTTTTCTTCGTTTTTGTGCACTCGTTCTTCTTAAACGAGTGCTATATCGTTTTGTCCAAAGTCTGTAATTTTTTTATTTTGGGCCGAAAATGGTCTCAAACGTTACGGTTCGACTTCCTGATGGCGAATCCGAGGTAAAATTCAATTCTGTGTGGGACCCTCTGTTCGGCAGTCCCTTAACACGCTAACTTTCGAAAATATTGTCCTAAAGAATTTGAGATCAGGATGAGTTCGGTTTCTAAATGCCGCGTTTAAGTTCGTTAAAAGCCAAATCGTTCCATAAAATATGGCCATTCAAAATTTTTGTTCCACGATCTCTCATACAAAATAAAACCAATGGAAATGAAATTGTTTGTAACCACATGCAAGATGCTTATAATAAGCCTCATGCAATATTTTGTGGTCATAAAGTAAACAGAATCATAGAAACTTGAATTGGAATACTGAAAAGAAGAAACTCAATATTTCAATAACAAGATATCCAATTCGAGTCAAATTTGTGATTGAAGATTGATATACTGAATGTTCATGCAAAATTTCAAGAGGATCCCATCATCTGAACCATAGAATTTGATTTTTATGATCTTCAAGTTTTACATATTTCATATTTGAATAATTTCCAGAATATAATTACGATAGTGCTTAGATTTTGCATTCATATACTTAGCATGAATCTCAAGTCTTACACACAATTTTGGGGTAAAAACATTATTTCTCCACCAATAAACGAGTGCTCAAAATCCTGTTCAGGACTTTCTTAAATTTTTTTCTCAACTTCTCAACGCTTTAAACAGCATTTGTAATTAATCCTCTTTTTAACCCGAAACATTTTAAAATGATATGAATTCTTTTGGGTATTTTACATTTCAGATGTCTGATACTCTGATGTATGAAATTTATGAAAATGGTTTCGTACACGATATACAATAACGCGTTCGAATTGTTGAATTATTGTATGAAAATCAGCGTTCTGTGAAAAGTGATACACATAAACGTCTGTCTGAAAAGACTATTGGTCGAATCATTAAAAAATTTCAATAGACCGGTTCCGAGGAAGAGTCGTTGCGGTCGTTCACAAGAAAATATTGATTTTGTTCGTGAAAGTGTTGCTGAAGACCCTGTAATGTCCACTAGACGAACAAGTTGAATTAGGTGGGTCCACAACATGGCGTATTTTGCACAAGGAATCAGCTCTGAGGATTCAAATAACACAGGAAGTAAAGCCGTTAGAAACAAAAATCTCCTGGACAAATTATCTCCAGAAACGGTGATGTCAATTGTCCACCAAGATCATGTTATTTGATACTGTTCTCCTAATTCCTTTGAGGTCTATAAGAATAATCCAGAATCAATTCTTGAACTAAAGGTTCAAGTTATTCGTGTCATCAGTGAGATAGATCCTCAATTATGTCAAAATGTCATTGAAAATTTTTAAGAAAAGAGTAAACGTCAGTAGATCTGCAAGATGAGGCTATTTGACAGATATTATTTTTCGTACACAAATGTCTTAACTGATACTTCAATTAGGTACCAATGAAAAGTTTCTGAAAAGGAATGGAAATTATGTGTTTTATTAAAAATAAGAAAAGAGCAATTTGAAACATCCATAACTACAGTCACTTCACGAAAGTTTGAGCGCATAGTAGGCGTTTGTTTATTAATCGGAAGTTGGCAGTATTTGCTGTCATAACGTAAAATAAAGTCAACGTTGCCGAATGTACGCGGCTTCGTCCGACGAGCTTCTGAGATGTCAGAAAACTCTATGAAATGATTCAGTATCGTACTTTTCGAACCCTATCTAGTAGAAAACCTTCCTAGTTAAAGATAGCGGTCATCATTAGCCGCTGGGTGGAAATCAACAATGCTGTGCCTGAGGTGAAGCAAGGAAACAATTCAGGTTTGGAAGGTTGGTAACCGGAACCAACAGTATCAGTAAGATATTAATCATGATCTTTCTGCTACGCCACTGCGTCGACATGTAGGAACTACCGCACATATTAATTAAGCAGCTCTCCAGTCCCTCCATCGCCTACTTATCGATACTCACGCACAGTCGCCTCAATTAAGCGTAATTTCATTTATTTATAACGAAACGATAATGGCGACGGTGACATTATAAAGTTCAAGTTTGACGCGATAGTTTCTTACGTAGATGGTCGCAATTAGCGGAAAAGTGCTCGGCCGGTATCGCTTATCTGGTACAGGGATCTGCCTTACCGACGGGACGCTGATTTTTCCGCGGGACGTCGGCTAGAGATGCTTCCATATTGGATAATATTTTTTCTATGGCCTGAGTTAACGATGTGTATCATAAAAACAGCTATTTAATCCATTATTTTATTAATCGCTAGATAAATAAACGATTTGATTACAAGACTTTTCTGTCAACCGTCATATGGTTAAGTTTTGGATTGAAATACATTCATATTTTGAACAAGACGCCCATTTGATATGATATAAATTTCTATGTTCCGATAGAGTTGTGACATTACTCGTATTGTTTCTGAATACTCTGTGTTCGGTTGACAATTGCACGGTGACAGTCAATAAAGGAACTCGTAGAGGACTTCTGGGCCGAAATCCTGATGCTTTAACTCTTCTACGAATTGTAGCACATGAAATTACACGGTTCTGTGCTCTCTGGAATACCAACCTGTTTGTCGATACCGCCACTGAACTATTTCTACGAGCTGATAGGGCAATATACCGATCTTCCCGAGTCGTGGTAACACGAGGACGACCACTACGAGGTCTACTTTGCACTCCGCCAATTTCCTCATAGCGCCTAATCTTTCTGCTAACCGTACTTCAAATAATATGTACTCTATTGTCTTCTAATTCTATGAAAATCAGACAACTCGTTTATAGGCAGAATACACCGTTTTGTCTGGTTGTCAACAAGTGCCTTTTGTTGCCAATAACAATACCTCGCGAATCTTGATTATTTTATTTCCACTACACAACTTTTGAGATTGAGTGTAAGAAGAAATTATCATTAATTTCATTAATAATTGCAGTTTTCTGGAGACTATGAGGATAGAAATCAAATATCTACTATCTGATCGGAAGAATCTGACACACTCTGTATTCTTCAGATCACTTGAGTAATAACAGAAAAATTAATCAAAAAAAGTAGTTTTTATTCGATTTATAATTGTCGTAGTTAAACTGACAACTCACTCGCCTTACTTTTCAACAAGATAATGCGCGACCACACATTGCCGAAATCAAGGTAGTGAGATAACTCAACAGGAAATAGACCGTAAGGTCATCAGTATAACTTTATTCCGTTCACGAAAGTTTGAGCCATCGGTTGGCCACGACAATTCGGCATATTCCACTGTGTATATCGAAATTTTACAAATTGTTGATTGAAATTTACGTTATGTTGTTTATATTCTTGTCAGATTGATACTCAATGTTGTCATTCTAACATAGAGTTCTCTGATAACTCATAAGCTCGTCCGATGAGGCCGCGTACATACGGCAACGTTGACTTTATTTTGCGTTATGACAGCAAATACTGCCAACTTCAGATAAATAAACAAACGTCTACTATGCGCTCAAACTTTCGAGAACGGAATATGCACGTGCCTTTAAGATACAGTGGAACCGATAAATTTAAGTTTATCATTCAAACTTAAGCACTTTTAGACATTTTCGCACAACTTTTCATTTTATTTCATGTAATTGAATCTTTTTCAGAAGGATCTCTCTGCCTGCCGTAATGATTTATTGTGTACGTCGGGAAAAATTTCGAAAAAACCCACCCTTATACCTTCTTATCAATACCTATTCAGAGAGTGATGTTCTTTGAATATTTCGTTATAGAGAGAATTCACTTCGTTTTAGAGGGTGTTTTAACATGGAATTTGTATTCAAGGTGCAATGTCTTGTACTAAATTCGTTATACAGACGTTCGTTTTAGCTTTACTGTATGATGGATATTCAATTTTTGTTCACATTTTTTGAGAAAATTTTAATTTTTCTGAAATTTAGACCAATTACTGACCTATCCCTTAGAGACGCTTCTACATAATATTGCATAATTACTGGGTGTTTTTTCTCTACCACTTATTATACAATAACCCTCATAAGATGAAGTCGATAACGAAGTCGTGTAATTAAGGAATCGCAGAAACCGATACAAACGCCAATCGTATCAATTATAATTTTAATGAGCCAGTTCAGCGTCATATTTTATCGGGTTTATTTTATATTCAGACTAGTTGTCTACAATTAAAAAAGGAAAATAGTCGATCTGTTCGATCACCTGAGGTTCAAACGACAGTAGAGTACCATTGGAAAGAAAAGCTCAACTTTTTGATGTTGTTCGAGTGTATAGGTTAAGCAAATGTTGTAAAATTCACAAAATAACACTTTAAAAAGACACTAGAACTGATGCGTCAGAAAACTCAGTAAAAATGAGAAGGAAAATGGAAAAGTGATATGCTGAAAGAACACACAAAAAATTTAACAAGAATTAAACGAAAAAACAGAAGCTCCTAATGAAATAAAACAAGAAAAATTCTGAAAAAGCACTGACGTGAACTCAGAACCTATTGCTCGCTTGAATATCCTGAGAGCTATTCGACTCATAACCCTAATTCATTATTACAATTTTTCCATTCAAATATGCAAACACCCCTGAAAATTTCAAATTTTATATTTGTTCCATCTGAAATTCATTGGGAATCTTGCTCATTCCGTTCAGAAATCAGGATGTTTACGTAAGGACGGACAGAATTACCCAAATTTTACATCAGTAAGTCCCACCGATTCATTTCAGACCCTTCTCCCCTCTAAATTCGAAACTAACAGACATTTGGGCGAAACTTGGTACGTCTATTGATATACACTGCTCAAAAAAATTAAGGCACATTACGGAAATCTCAAATTTATTCTACAACTGAAGGTGTTCTCAATGATAATTATTTTTATCAGAATCATGCATGCATATGTTATCCATTTTTAACATTTTTTTCAATACAGATGTTTTTTCCCAGCAGGTATAAAAAAATGAGATTATTAGATTCTGAATGTATTGCCTCCATTCTGAAATCAGTTGTTCTCAATCAATTCTAGTGATCAAAAGTTGTTCTTTCGTTTGATTTTCTACACTCGATCGATATGCAACGCGAAACACTCAATTTGACCCAAGAGGAATGTTTCCAAGCGGTAGTTTTGCGAGAAGTAGGGTGGATGTACACACGAATTGCAAAAGGTTTGGGGTTTCCCATACAAGTGTGTCCAGAATGTTACAGCGATTCAGGGAGACCGGTATGAATGTCCGAAGAACAGGACAGGGTAGACCACGGGTAACAACTGCCATTCAAGAACGTTACTTGAGAGTTTCTTCGTTGAGACAACGGTTTGCAACCGCTCGCCTCCTTCAAAATCAGCTTGAGCAAACTCATTGGGTGCAAATCAGCACTCAGACAATAAGAAATCGCCTCAGAGAATATGACTTAAGGCCTCGTGTCGCGGCAAGAGGCCCAGCTCTTACCCCAGCTCATCGAAGGGCGCGTTTGGATTTTGCGAGAGAGAATATCCATTGCGAAGAGGCTAATTGGGAAAGAGTTCTCTTCACAGATGAGTCTAGATTCTGCCTCTACCATTGTGATCGACGTTCCTTGTATACAGACGTCCACATGAAAGATATGCTCAGTGCATTTTCCTAAATACTACTGGTTTCGGGGGAGGATCGATTATGGTATGGGGTGGAATATCTTTGGCTGCTCGCACAGACCTAGTGGTCGTTGATAATGGAGCTATGAATGCTGATAGGTATGTAGGAGACATCCTTGAATATCCTGTAGTGCCATTTGCCCCATTCATTGGTGAAAATTTCATTTTTATGGACGATAATGCCAGACCCCATCGTGCGCGCATCGTTCAGTAGTACCTTGAAGAGGTTGAAGTCTCTCGAATGGAATGGCCAGCAAGAAGTCCAGATCTCAATCCTATGAGCAGGTTTGGGACAACCTCAAAAGAAGGCTGAGAAATTCAGAAAATCATCCAGCTACTCTTAATGACTTAGGAAACCAACTCAGAGCTGGGTGTAATCGAGGTGTATTTCTTACTCTGAGGTTGTGTGCTCTAAATGATCCTTAATTTACAATTAACGGCCCTCAAAGGCAATGCAAATCGTGGTTTCCTTGTACCTACAGTCTCGACTGCCGCCACCTGATATCAGTCTGAAACCTGCCCCTAAATCGAGAAAACTTCTTTTCCACTATTGGGACCGGCCAAAAACAACCAAAAACCACCAAAAAATAAAATTCCCCACATTAGTCATAGCCCCAGGATGTTCCATCTCGTAGCGATCATAGCGGGCCGCGACTACGAGGAAGGTTTCCAGTTAATTAAACTCGGCATCGTAGTTGGCGAGATGTGCATGCATGTTGAGGTCGAGAACGAGAAGTCGAAAAAGGATAGACGGAAACTATCGGGCGCCTCAGGATACAAGGAAATAACTCGAGGACAACGTGTTTATCAAATTACCGAACAGAGTTCGTAATTTAACAGAAGCGGTTTTTAAAGTGGGCCGTACGGGAGAGGATTTGTGCGCGGGTAAGACCGGATAGAAGTCCGGGTGGGGGTATCAGTTTGTGAAACTAGGGAATAGAGTTGTGTTTTCAACCCTGGGACGGAAAGTTGGTACAATTCGTAGGGAAGTCGAGAAGCACTTTAGTCAAGAGGTTCATGTGTTATCTGAACAGAAAAATTTTTCGTATTTTTAATTTTTGTCAGTTCAGAAAATTATTCTTTGCATCCTGTGAGAATTTCACAGCCACTTGAAATTTTGAATTAAAAAATGCTATAAAACAAAAACGGAAGTATAAAATTTTGTCAAATTCATCATTTCCATCAATAGACTTCTAACGAATATGAAACAGAAGAAAATCGAAAATATAGGCAATTATGTCTAGTCGCTATCCTTAAGTAAATATACACAATCTCACGCCAACTATCTACTGATGCCGTTTTTAAGAATGATAACCTGAGTACTCAAATAGAAATAAAACATTCTGAAATATGGGGACACAGATGAAAAATCCTAGATAACACATAGTTTATTACATCGGTATATATTTGAAGATCACTTATACTTTTTGTTATTTCTTTGTTTATATGGAATGAAAGTGTCTAAACCTTGATTTGATTTTCTCAAGTCCCCAATCTGGGCAGCAGCAACTCCCCTGCTGTGTACCAGATCAGGAATTAGGCTCAGCAGTTATGCTATGTGCCCAAAATCACGTAAATTCGATAAATAAATTATATTCAATAAACTGTGGGATGATTCCTGGGGCTGAGGAGTCTAGGATGAACCTATACCATCCCACGTGGGTTACCCCAACAAAGTGAAACTTCCAAAATCCACACAATCCTCACATAAATTCACACATATATACTCTAAAAAAGATTATTTTGACTTATTATCAAACTATAACACAATTATTTTTCGACTGATGCAATGTATTTAATTAACTTTGAGTTCCAAAGCAAGACGCGGTGAAAGTAGTCTTCACGGCATCTCGTCTTACAAGGAACTGTGTCTAAACCTTCTTAGTTCCCTATTATTTTCAGTATGAATGTCTCAATGACTCATATAATTATAATGAGAATGTATGAGTGAGAGGAAGGAGGATGATTATAACCAAAATTGATGCAAAAGTGAGATGAAATTATGTCGAAGACTATCATACTGGGTGTCAATTACTATCGAAGTATGTCAATGACTATCAAATATGTAATTTCGACGAAATTGGTGTCTCCTCAAATATTCAATCGAAGTTTGAAGGTAATACCAAAAAAGCAACATTCAACTATAGTTCCGTAATAATAACCAGGGTGTTACAGTAAAATAAGGAACCAAATTCGCCTACTGAAAGTATTCATGCCCTCAACTATATATTTTACCCTACATCAGTAACTGAAAAGCCATGAGCCTGAAAAATCGTCTTAAGGAAATACAAAAGGAACTCAATATCAATATTTTTTCTGATTATCTCAATCTACCAATGAGTTTAATAATTAATATACATACAAGGGGAATCTGAATATGTAGCATCGAAACAATGAGAGAGGTGAATCATACTCATAAACTGTTTAAAAAATGATATGCCACTGAGATATTTCCAACTAACAATTTTCTTCGATTCTATGTTCAATTTAGGACAAAAAATATCTCCAGCCTTTTTTCGTGTGGGGAGCCGCGCCGTGTTCCTGTAAAAAGTAAAAAATCTTTAGGTAGTGTGGCAACTACATAATGAGTCAAAGGTGTTTATTATTTTAACTCTCACTCGATCAAAGGCAGGAGAGATTTTTGTCTATATTGAACGAATCGAAAAAAATTGTTAGTTTAAAATATATCTGTAGCGTTTCATTTTTTTAAGCAGTTTATGAGTTAAACTTTATGGAAAGTTTTTTCCATAAAATATATGAGAAATCACTCTTTTAATTCTTCAGTGTCATTCAGATACACTCTGTATACTTAAAAACGTTGTAACGAATGAGAACTAACCCACAACACCTTCCGTGCGTGATCACCTTTACCTGCCAGCTTTCGGTCCGAATTTACCGAAAACGCCATCTACCGTTTATCTAACGTAGCAGGCGTGTTTAATTTTCGGAATATTATGCGAGAGATGCAAATCTGGCGGTTAAAACCAGCGAGATGGTATCAGCGTCGAAACCAGCAATTAATTTTGCGTCCATTATAATTAAGGAGATGAAAAGAATTATGATTATCTAATAACACGAAGTGAACAATCGTGCGAAGTTCAACAGTGAATTGTTTAATTGTTAAGTGGTGACGATCATACTGTATATGTACAGGGTGTCTTCTTAGAGGTGGCCCTTATTGAAAATTGAAATTTCATTAAATCATCGACTATATTCCTCGTCTTAACTTCCACCAAGTAGCAACGCGCAATTTTGAATCACAAATGGTTTCTAGATGACAAAATTGTGTGGCTGCAGCTGTCAACTTGACAGTATTTGTCAAGTTGCTGCTCGCAACATCAGAGATAAGAGCCTATTCTAGAACCCTTATCGTAGGACGAATACTGGAAAGCTATTCTAAGCCTATGATACGTTTGCAGGCTGACTAACTGCTTGTTGAAATATTCATCAAAAACTCATTCTCTTCTTCTTACTGTACGGTAAACCACTGATCAAATGTGTAGTATGAATTGGACTTAATTAACTTGTGATTTGTGGTTGCTTTATTGGTACCTAGGTACTGTTCTAAACCCAAATCTCAAAATAAATTATTAAATCAATTAATTAATACCTATACATAATGCATGCAGAATAATCTGCCTCTCATGAAAAAGTGTTGTCGAATAACATTCGAGCATCTGAGCTTTTCTGTGACAAAAATCGAAAAAACAAAATGCACAGTAATATTTTTCAACAAAAAGCATTCGACTCAGATCTTTATTGCCACAAGCACTCATGCGTCTAGTTAAAATATTACTTAGCAATGTGTTTTTTCAATTTTTGTTAGGAAAAATTAGATGACCTTATGATATTACCTACGACAATTCCCCACGTGTATTTTTTAACCAATCAAAACGTGTATTTTTTTTCACCATCACAATGGATGAATTTAGTGGAAAGTTTTGCCTCGTGGGTACCCTACAGCGAATTATACTGGATATTTCTTTATGTTCATAATGACTTGAAATGGAATTAATTAAATGTCAATATCTGTATGTCTGACGAAATGTAAAAACACAATTTTGTGTGGAATTTTCCTATCGAATACCGAATGAAATACTGAAATTTTTTCTCGCTCTTGAATATTTTCTGAAAATGATAGATCACAATTCGAAATTAAGAATTTTTATAACTCGAAATACACATACTTCTCTATAACGTCTGTATAACGAATTTCACTGTATAACGAATTTCGTACAAGACATTGCACCTTGAATATAAATTCCATGTTAAAAAACACCCTCTGAAACGAAGAAAATTCTCTTCTATAAAGAAATATTCAAAGAACATCACTCTTTGAACGGCTATTGGTAAGAAGGTTGTAAGGGTGGGTTTTTTCCGAAAATTTTCCGGGCGTATACGTAATAAATCGCGACTATGAACTAAATCATTACGGCGAGCACAGAGATCCTTCTAAAGCAAATTTAAATACACCTCTGGCTGTTTGGTTTCAATATTACCATTACGCTTGTATGAAGTTGTACGAAAATGTCTATGAGTAAGTGCATAAGTTTGAATGATAAACTGAAATTTATCAGTGAAGTCGACCGTGACATTGCCGACTATAGAAACAAATTTTCTGTATAACGAAATCATTTTTATAACGAATTTTTGCCTCTTTAACGTTTTCGTTATATGAAAGTTCTCCTGTTAATTTTTCCCGTGACAAAACTCGCACAAAAGATATATGCAAAGTAATATTTTCAACGAAAAGCATTCGTGCAGGTAGAAAAAATCCTCGTCTTTGACTCGGACTTTTATTGCCAACAGCACTCATGCGTCATATTAAAATATTACTTAGCAACATGTTCTTTTAATTTTTTTTAGAAAAAATTAGATGGCCTTATGATATCACCTACGACAATTCCACACGTGTATTTTTTAACTAATCAAAAAGTGTATTTTTACTCACCATCACAATGGATAAATTAAGTGGAAAGTTTTGCCTCGTGGGTACCCTACAGCAAATTATGCTGGAAATTTCTTTATGTATATAATGGCTTAAAATGAAATTAATTAAATGTCAATATCTGTATGTCTAACGAAATGTAAAAACACAATTTTGTGTGGAATTTTCCTTTCGAATAACGAATGAAATCCTGAAATTTTTCTCGCTTTTGAATACTATTTGAAAATGATAGATCACAATTTGAAATTAAAAATCTTTTAACTCGAAATACAGTGAAACTTCCCTATATAACGAACGTCTGTATAACGAATTTCGTACAAGACATTGTACTTTGAATATAAATTCCATGTTAAAACACCCTCTGAAACGAAGTAAATTCTCTCTATAACGAAATATTCAAAGAACATCACTCTTTGAATGGCTATTGGTAAGAAGGTGTAAGGGTGGGTTTTTTCCGAAAATTTTTCGGACGTACGTAATAAATCCCGCCCTTAAACTAAATCATTACGGCGGGCAGAGAGATGCTTCTGAAACAGTTGTATATACACCTATGGCTGTTTGGTTTCAATCTAACCATTATGCTAGTGGGAAAAGTTGTGCGAAAATGTCTGAAAGGAAGTGCTTAAGTTTGAATGATATACTTAAATTTATCAATGAAATCGACCGCGACATTGCCGACTACAGAAACAATTTTCTGTATTACGAAATTTCTTTATAACGAATTTTTTTCGCGAATTTAGAGCTTTCGTTATAGGGAAGTTCCACTGTATATCATTCAGTCACAAAGTTGAGGTTTTCACATATTTTATTCTATAGACCCTCACGAAACTCTGCACAACTTTTTTCATCATTTGGCTCATTAAGAAATCAAGCCGAGGTAATTCCACCATTCACCCTGAAATTTTCAAGTCTCTAGATCTCTCCGTTCGAAAGATATAATGGGTAAAGTCAGCCAAGAATAATTTTTTCTAACCTCGGATTATTCATCAGTGAGTCCAACTGAGCACTCCCTTCAGTAAAATAATCTTCACCTTCAATTCTAAAATGATTTTTTTCAGGAAATTTTCACTGAAAATTTTCATTAGACTCATTCTCATCAATGAAATGAATTCGATACCGAGTCTTCCTCCAAGAATAATAAACAGTAGCATTTTTAGACGTCGTAAATCAGTCTTTATCGCTCCACCCGGTATAATAAAGACCTGTCGGAGCAACAGTCGCAGTCTGGCCTTCACTTTTACCTCTGAGTATCACCTGTCGACGTCTAAGTTGATTAAATAACCGATAGATGGACATTGAAATTATTCATTCGACTTTTTTCGATCCGAAGGTAGACTCGGTAATCGGTAGTCGGTTTGCGTGCTATTAGCGGTTAAGGTGAGGGTTGCACTGGTAATCGGATACTAGAATCGGGTAATTGAGAGGTTATAAAAGTTGCAATAGTCGATAGTAGGAAATATGATTGACTATACCAGCTCAAGAAATGTTATTTGGGAGCTCCCATCAGATCATTGAATTCAGTTTCGAAATGATGAGAATATTGTTAATCTCACAAATGCAATGTATACAGACCAAGAACCAAGTGAACACTATCTTTAGGATAAAGAAAAAATGACAAACAAGAAATTCTTTGCCTTTAAGAAGGTTCTGTGAGCCTATAAATTGACATAGATTTATAATATATAATAGTATTATAGGTCTATGTAAATTGAAGATTGTATTCATTTCGATGGTTACTATTTTCAATTTATCTATGTTTCAAAAAAAAAAAAAATCTTTAGGCTCTTATTTGAGTGTTTTTCGGGTAGATTCACTTGCAGTCCGAAGATGTAAAGATAGAGACATGGAAACAAACTGTCAAGGATGTAGCATATCCAAATATAATAATCAAAGCTCCGCACTCATATGTCATAGAATTAAAACTACACTGCGCAAAAAACTTAGCGCACATTCTGAAAATCTCAGTTTTAATGAAAGTTAACTCTACATTGACTTTATAACTTATTTTTTTATGTTCTCTCGGAAAGGTTTTGAACGAAACAAGACTCATTAAATGGAAGAAAAATTCAGGTTTTCATCGAATCTTATGAGATAGAAGAGAAATGAACAATTTTCAAAATACTGGAATGCTGATAAGTGATTCAATACTTGGTATTTCCACCCCTTGCGTTAATTACAGCTCGGCAACGACGGTTCATACTGAAAATGAGTGATCTTAAAATGTTCTGATCTAATCCTACCCAGATTTCTCTGAGTTGGATTCCTAAGTCATTAAGAGTAGCTGGATGATTTTCTGAACTTCAGCCTTCTATTGAGGTTGTCCCAAACTCACTCAATCGGATGGGGATCTGGACTTCTTGCTGGCCATTTCATTCGAGAGACTTCAACCTCTTCAAGGTACTCCTGAATGATGCGCGCACGATGTGGTCTGGCGTTATCGTCCATAAAAATGAAATTTTCACCAATGTATGGGTCAAACGGCACTACATGCTCTTCAAGAATGTTCCTTATATACCTATATAAACTGTTGACTCAACGAAGAAAATTGAATGGCAGTTGTTACCCGTGTTCCACCCTGTCCTGGTCTTCGGACATTCATACCTCTGTCCCTGAATCGCTGCAACATTCTGGAGACACTTGTTTGGGAAACTCCAAACCTTCTGCAATTCTTGTGTATGTCCACCCTTCTTCTCGCAAAACTACCGCTTGGCACATTCTTTTGAGTCAATTGCGTGTTTCGCATTGCATAGCGATCGAGTGTAGAAAATCAAACGAAAGAAAAACTATTGATCACTAGAATTGATCGAGAACAACTGATTGACAGAATGGAGACAATACATTCAAAATCTAATAATCTCATCTTTTTTTATTCCTGCTGGGAAAAAATCTGTATGAAGAAAAACGTTGAAAGTAGATAACATATGCATGCATAATTCTGATAGAAATAATTATCATTGAAAACACCTTCAGTTGTAGAATAAATTTGAGATTTCCATAATGTGCGTTAATTTTTTGCGCAGTGTAATATGAGGCAGCCCTAGTCATAGTTCGAAATATCAAGTTTGACATGGATCGGAATCGTATTTGTATTTCGTAAATATTGAAAAATCAATAAGACGAAGTTCAATTTAGAACAACTCCGAAACAAATCAATCGATTTTGCCCTTTTACAGAATACTATGCACATATCAAAGCCTCGAATCGACCGTAAAAATTTCGAGTTCCTAACTCTTTCCTTTCGAAAATTGAATTGGCCAAAAATTCCTCGGTCCTGATCGCTCAGACATAATATTTTTTCTAGAATTTTCCAAGCACGAGTTTGCTCATCATCATCATCAATTTAAATACCGAAATTCGAACTGATCAGACATGAGTTTTCTGAAATATCGAGAAAATAGTAACAAAATTCAAACGTCAATAACTCTGCAACTAATGAACCGATTTCAAAACCGTAACCTCTCACCTCTCTATCCCAGCAAACTTTCCACATCAGATCGACGTTCAATCAACTTCCTTTATCTTAAGACCTAAGTTTTAACACGCCACTAAAAAGTAAAAACGGAAGAATTAGGAACTTGCACATCCGTCTCAACCGTTACTGCGCTAATGACCAAATACAACTTGACGTTCGACTGTCGATCAACAAGTCTTATTAAAGAAGCATTAACAGGTGAATCTTGCAAAAAAATATCGGACTTCCTGCGGAATGGGGTGGTGAAGACAGTGGCGGATTAAGTGATTGACTGGTTTACAGGCGAATGACGACACATCCACAATTTTGGGATGTGATGTTTAGCCCAGATTTTTGCAATACTGGTGACAATGTTAGATTTAGATCCCTGTTGATTGAAGTTTGCTAAGGGGGATACATTTCACAACGACCTCAAGTTCCGCTGCCTTCATGGACTAGCTAGTTCAGTTTCCAAAACACTTTTTAGGTTTTCACTCCAAATTCAATATTTCAATTTCAAATAATATTTCAATATTATTTGAAAATTCTAATGATGATCAGGTACAAACAGAAACCCATCAAGAATAACCGAATTTGTTCAACGTCATTCCTTATATTCCTGGTCCCAAAATCAACATAAGAACTGTTTTCAAAACACAAAATGATTTGAGATCCATTCTAACCAGAACGAAACCAATGAATGAGACACAAAAATCAAAAAATTGTGTAAATATTCCCTGTATATGTGGAAAATCTTATACAGGAGAGACATCAAGACCTTTAAAGATAAGAAAACTAGAACATAAGAACAAAATAAAAAATGAAGACATTATAAGATCACAAATCGCTGATCACGTATGTTCAAATAGCGGAGATCATATGATGAACAACACAAAGATCCTTATGACGGAACCTGATAATTAAAAAAAAATGAAGGAATCCACGTGTATTTTGTTAGATGAAGTAGATAATTTGGCCAATTGTTCTGTTGAAATAGATCGTATTTGGATTGATTTATTGAAGAAGATATGACATCAGAAAATTTCAAAATTAAATAAATCAACATCTCTATAGGTTGACAACTTTCAATGTTTATTGGACTGCAAATGAAAAAACACACAATTCCGAAGATTTTACAAGTTCGTCTGAAGAAGGTGTCTGATATAGACACCGAAACGTTACATTATTCTTTTCATTTATTTCATTTTTTGTTTAACTGTTAGGCAACATTTCTTTCAAAACCAATTTGCTCCTGACAAACAAGCGCAAATATTTTCGCAGGAGCACTTCTTCTCAATTAAAAAATTTTGAATTATTTCTGTTTCAGAGACTGGGAGTGAAAAATTTTATAGGCATACAAAACTGTTTAGATCTTCATTGGAAATATTCCGAAAAACAATAACCCCATTTTCGATTTCGTATTCGTTTTTGTTCTCTATAATTCCGAAATATGAGATGCAAGACTACAAATTCCAATAAATTATTTTTAAAGAATAGAAATTTCGTTCGAATCGTTTCTAGGTTCTTTTCTATATCAACCTAGGATCCTGTCCTGTGAAAATAAATGAAAAATCACATTTCAAACCCGACTAACCGTGTCGATTAAGTCAAATATTAATGATCTTTCGAAAATTAAAATACCGAATCGATTTCTACAATAAATCAAAAGAATGCCAAGATGTCCTTTGTGAATTTTAAACGAAACTATCCTATTATTCCTTTTATAGTCGCATGACTCATTCGGTTAGTCTAAATGATGCCCTTTCGAAATAGCAGAAGGGAATATCAACAAAATTCCTTTCTGAAAAACTGGGGTAAAAACAGTCATTTGCATGAAATATATTCTTCAAAATTACCTATGGATATATGTATTCACTTTGAGTTTGAGTTTAACTCCTCTAAATTGTGTGATCGTGACGAAAATGAATAATAGACCAAAATAAATCGATGAAATCAGCTGACAAAAACCCTTGAAAGATCTGAAGTCTTCATCATTTTGGGTAAAGGCTTCATTATTTCGGTAAGAATAAAATTTTTGGATGAAAAGGAAAAAGCAAAGCGATGAAATGAAAAGAAAGCAAAAGTATGAAACTAAATCAACAAAAAAGCGAAAGAAACAACACCCTGATAATAAATCTCATTCGAAAAAAAACAACCACTTGTTGGAGGGTAAATACTCATAACCCCTCAACCTTTATATCGAAAAACTCCAACCTATCACCACGAAAAAGTTATTCTCAAAAAGAAAGAATTAATACCCCCAAACAAAACAATTTCTACCCCTCGCCAAAAAACCAACCCGACGACAAACATACGAACACGTTGTACAACCCCTCTTAACTTTTCAGGACTTTTTTACAGATTTTTTACGTGGTATGCCGGAGTTAGAGTCGTCTGTCGAGTTTTTTAAGGGTTGAAAATTTCGTGTCAATTCGTAACAAACGTCATAAACTATGAAAATAACGATAAAAAAATAAAACTGCAAAAAATCGAATAACAACCGAAAAATATATCTCATAAGAAACAACAAGCACTTGTTAGAGGGTGAAGACTTATAAACCCCCACCGTTTTTACCGAGAAAATCAAGTATACCATAAAAAACCCCAACCGAATTAATACCCTCAAAACAATTTCCACCCCAACCCAAAAAAACCACCACACAAACATACAAACACGTGGTACAACCCCTCTGAATTTTTCAGTACTTTTCTATTAAACGCAGCAAAAAGCAGACAGGTTACAAAATTTTCAATTAGATCAGGAGGGGTAGGTTAACAACCCCCGACGGTAAAGTCTACAACGACGTTTTTTAACGTGACGTGCCGAAAAGTTAGTCGTCTATCGCTGTCTTTTAAGGGTTGGCAATTTTGTGACAATTCGTAACAAACTTCATAAATTGTGAAAATAATGAAAAAAAAATCTAAAAAAGCAAAAACACCCCAAAATATATATCATACGAACAAACAACCACCTGTAAGAGGGTAAATACTTATAAATTCTCACCCTTCTTATCGAGAAAATCAAGTACCCATAAAAACCCCAACCTACCAACACTTAAAAAAATATTCCCGAAAAAAACGAATTAATACCCTCAAAACAATTTCCACCCCTCGCCAAAAAACCACCACGTCGACAAACATACAAACACGTCGTACAACCCTCTGAATTTTTCAGAACTTTTTTATTAAACGCAGCAAACAGCAGACAGGTTACGAAATTTTCAATTAGATCACGAGGGGTAGGTTAACAACCCCCGACGGCAAAGTCTACACCGACGTTTTTTTACGTGCCGGTGGCATGCCGAAGTTACTCGTCGCTGTCTTTTAAGGGTTGAAAATCGAAGGGCCAAGGTCGGCGCTTGACCCCTTCGTTTCGCGTTTACGCACGATATGAATTTAGGGGATGAACGCGACTGAGAGTCGAGGAAAGGGTTTGAAATCTCCTCGGTAAGTTGATTGTGACTTGATTGGGACAATATTGTTATAATTCTGTATACGTGGATGGGATTATTAGGTTACATTCTAATTTGAGTTGTGAAGTATAAAGGGAATTCGTGAAAATACTGATAAGGCGTCAGGAGCTATTGTTTTGAAATATTCAATAATTAGATGATTCGAGGTCTGTTCAGAATTAGAGTTGAATTTTTAATACTTGCGGATTTATTCGATTATTAACAATGTTTTGTTGTGTTGGAACACATACAGGGTGTCCCATTACTCGACGTCAACCCGGAACCGGATGAAAAGGCAAGTAATGCTGGTTGTCAGAAAAATAAAAAAAAATCTAAGTTGCATGATTTTAAAATAATGCGCATTTAAAAAAACACGCAAAATTCCACACCCTGTGACAGTCTTTTCGCTCCTGTTGCCACAAATATCAACTTTTTCCAACTTTTTCTTTGCTGTGTAACCTTAAATAATGCTTGTCTGAACTGTAAGCAGAATTTTGATACCAGCTGATCTAGGTTTCATAAAAATAGGGCTTACTTCTCAGAAAAAAAAATCGAAATAAACAATTGCCTAGTTTCAACTGACTGTATTGAAAAAAATGTACTACGTAGGTTTGGCATGTTTTTTCAAAAGTTGGCGCATTTAGTGAGGATTCCAAAATGGTATAATACTTGTTTAATTGTAGCTGCCGTAGTTCAAATTTATTTTCGATTGCCTTTGAATACACTTTTTCGTTAACAGCTTCCCAGTAATAGAGTCCAATGGATTCAAGTCCGGTGAACGGGCCGGCCACGAGTTTGGACCAGAAAGTCCGATCCATCTTCCGGAAAAAATGTTATCAGAAGAAAAAATTTCCAGAGAAAATAATTTTTCCAGAAAACATTTTTCCGGAGAAATTTCTATGAAATTTTTTTTTTTTGGTAACTTTTTTCCCGGAAGATGTATCGGACGTTCTGGTCCAATCTCGTGGCCGGCCCGTTCACCGGACTTGAATCCATTGGACTTTATTCCTGGGAAGCAGTAACGAAAAAGTGTATTCAAGGGCAATCGAAAATAAATTTGAACTACCGCAGCTACAATTAAACAAGTATTATACCATTATGGATTCCTTACTAAATGCGCCAACTTTTGAAAAAACATGCCAAACCAACGTAGTACATTTTTTTTTCAATACAGTCAGTTGAAACTAGGCAATTATTTATTTCCATTTTTTTTCCTGAGAAGTAAGCCCTATTTTTATGAAACCTAGAGCAGCTGGTATCAAAATTTTGATTACAGTTTAGAAAAGCATTATTCAAGGTTACACTGCAAAAAAAAAGTTGGAAAAAGTTGATATTTGTGGCAACAGGAGCGAAAAGACTGTCACAGGGTATGGAATTTTGCGTGTTTTTTTAAATGCGCATATTTTAAAATCATGCAACTTAGATTTTTTTTTATATTTTTATGACAACCAGCATTACTTGCCTTTTCACCCGGTTCCGGGTTGACGTCGAGTAATGGGACACCCTGTATATGTTCCTCATATGTTGGCATTGTCAGCAATTTGGAATATTAGTTTGTTTTTGACCACTAAGAAGGTTATAGTCACGTTTTTGTGTGAAAAAAAAAGAATGTTTCACAAAAATAGAATAAAATCTCCAATGCATTTGAAATGTTGAATGTGGAATAATACCAGTCTCTTTGTCACAAAAAAATGTTTATAAGTGGTACAAGCGCTTTAGAGAATGCAGAGAATATGTTGATGACTAGAGACCGCCAGGATTATATGCAACATAAAAACGTTGTTATATGTAAGCAAATATGCATTAAAAATGCTTGAAATATGCACGAAAATAGGCACAATATGTAGAATATGCAACTTTGAATAGTACATTTTGGGAACTCAAAGAAAAAGAAAAGTAATTTTTATTTCAAAATGTACTCTCAATAATATGGTATTGACATTTGATTTAATGTTTCTGTTGAGAATTGAATATTGTTCCGAATGTTTGCCTTCGATCATTTTGAATATTTTTGTATGTGGAAAAGGTTCGCTCTACATCCACGGACGTAACTGGGGAGGATTTGAACTGTGGTACTACGTTCTCCCTTATAGTTTCAGGTAAAACTTCTGCCGTCCCATTAATGAAACTTTCGATAAGAGACGAATCTTCGAAACCTAGAATTTTCAATATCCTCTCAAACTTTTCTAGAAGTTCATTTGGAAATGCAATGGCAACGTGGAGTTCATTTGGCGTATTTCACTCATTATTTGGATACTTTCGTAGCGCGCGCCGCCTACTAATACTGCGTTCCGGAATGAGATAAAAGTGATTCCCGAATCTGACAAAAGTCACAATTATGAGGGTTGATACTCAATGTCAATAGACCTAATATTTTGTGGAATTTGGTCGGATTCAGCACTTTTATCGCATTTCGGAACGCAGGAAGAAAATGTGTATTGAAAATATGCATCATAACTGGATTTTAGCTAAATTATGAAAATACCGCTGAAGATGTCTTAAATATGCAAATATGCATATAATCCGGTCTCTCTTTTATGACGATGAGCGTCTGGAGTTGCAACCACGTCACCAAGCGAAGAAAAACATTGAAAGAACGAGAACAATTGTTAAAAAATCACTAATAACGGAAGTTGCATTGGATTTCGGCATATCAATCGGCTCATGCAGTACAATTTTTTTGAACGTGTGGTAGCAAAGTTTGCGATAATGTGCAAGTTCGCACAACAACGCTTGTTCGTGAGTTTTTAGCCAAAAAGAACAGTAATCATGGCTCAACCACCGTATGAACCAGATTTGGCTCCCTGCGACTTTTCCTTTTTCCCAAAACTGAAGAAACCAATGAAAGGAAAGCGTTTTTTCACAATAAATGGTAAACAAAGATTAGGGAGAGAAAGATAGGAAACGGAGCGACTACGATCATGTAAGCGCCATCTAGGTGTCAGGATTGAGTACTAAATTCAGGAAATTGGGTAAGATCAAAGATTGTAGAGGCCATTTGAGCAAAACAAGTACATTAGAAAACATTGCCATGATTGCACGCGGGTAATCTTTTCGTGGCTTCATTTTAGTTGCGTTTCGTATTGTGTTTGTGTTTATCTATTTTGTGTGGGCATCTTTTGAAATTCAAAATGGTTTACGGAGCATACTTTATGGTGATGAACTGCAAAATAATAAAAGGGCGAATTCTGAACCTGAGAAAATGGAAATGTAGGTATTGAAACTCGTATCATGTGTATCTCTGTTTCTCATTGCTTTTTAATTTCAGTGCTCTCAAATAGATATAGTGGGTGAAGAGATATTGATACATATCAGCAGCTGTTATAGAATGTGCGGTGAGCATATTTCTACAGATCAAATAAAAACAAATGGAGAAGCACTATTCTGTTGAAATATCCATTGTTTTTTCAATTCCATCTCCAAATTGTGGTTTTTTTCTAATTGTTTTTGATAATTCGGTAACTGACATGTAAGGAAATTATTGATTTGTATTCAATTTCATACTCAATTTTTAGTGAATGATGATTTCTAATAAAACTATAGCAAAACAATATCGCATTTCATTAATATCAATTCATTTTAAACAATGTTGAGATGAAAAATAACATCCTGATCACGAAGCAAAGCACTAGCTTTGTTTTATCGATCAGGATGTTTTTTCTGGGCTCAACGTCTAAATTTGATGTAATACGTAGAAATAATTTAATTCGAATTTGGCGCCCATTATAACAGTTTTCTGTATTGAAAAATTTATACTTTTCAGTGCCTTCTATGTGTCAGAATTAATCAAATAACCGAAAAACGTAGTCGGATTTTAGTACTAGAGTTGTGAAGGCGTTTCATATTTCTAAAAAACTTTATAGGTTTTCACTACCAGTCTCTGAAATAGAAATAATTGAAAAATTTTAATCAACAAGAAGTGCTCCTGCTAGAATCTTTGCACTTATTTGTCAGGGGCAAATTGGTCTTGAAAAAATTGTTGCCTAACGAAAAACTGAAAAAGAAATAAATGAAAAAGACAGTGTAACGTTTCACACACCTTCTTCAAACAAACTTGTAAAATCTTCAGAATTGTATGTTTTTCCATTTACAGTCTAATAGACATTAAAAGTTGTCAATATATAGAGATGTTGATTTATTTAATTTTGAAATTTCCTGATGTCATTTCTTCCTTCAATAAATCAATCCAAATGCGATCTATTCCAACAGAACAATTGGCCAAATTATCTACTTCATCTAACAAAATACACGTGGATTTCCTAATTTTTCTTTTATAATTATCAGGTTCCATCATTAGGATCTTTGTGTTGTTCCAGTTCATCATTTGATCTCCGCTATTTGAACATACATGATCAGCGATTTGTGATCTTGTAATGTCTCCATTTTTGATGTTGTTTTTATGTTTCCTTTTTCTTATCTCTAAAGGTCTTGATGTCTCTCCTGTTTAAGATTTTCTACATAAACAGGGAATATTGTAAACACATTTTTTTTTATTTTGAAGACCTAGAATATATGGAGAAAGCTTCAAGAAGAGTATGGAAGATGGGGTCTTCAGATGAATATATCTAAAACAAAATACTTATGTGTTGGTAAAGAAACCACTGATATGAAGCTAGAAAATAATAGAATAATAAAGAAATACTTGGGAATTAACTTCAATACAGAAGGAACAGATGACGCCGAAATTAAATAACGAATAAATAAGACCAAAAAAATGATAGGTTCGCTGAATGGTATTCTATGGAGCACAGAGAAGGGAAAAAAGAAAGATACGAATATATGATACACTAATAAAAAGTACCCTAGTATACGGATCTGAAATTTGGCGATTGAAAGAACAACTGAAGAGTAGGATAGAAGCTACAGAAATGGATGCAATACGACGAGCATCCAGAACTTCGAGAAGAGAGAGGATACCGAATTTGATAATAAGGGAAAATATGGAAATAAAAGAGACAGTCACAGAATATATAGATAGGAAGCAGCTGGTATGGTATGGACATGTGCAAAGAATGGCAGAGAATAGATTACCAAAGAAAGTAATGAGATGGATACCTCCGGAAAACAGAAAAAGAGGAAGACCAAGAACGACATGGATTAATGGAATAAGAAAATCAATGAGTGAAAGAGGACTAAATGATGAAGACTGCAACAATAGAAGGCATTGGCAATTGGGAATCGGACAACGTCTTTAGGATGTTTTAACCCGAATGTATATACAGGGTGTCCCGTAAATACCACGCGAAAGTGACACTGGAGATAGATTGGCATTAGGTCTATCAGATAGCATCAACATGACTTCAGTAAAAGTCCGCTGGTTTTCCAGATATAACCACTTTTGTGTTTTTTTGAAAATCTCCAATTTCGGTCTTCAAACTCATGTTTTTTTTACCTAGGCTACCCTGAATAGTTGCTTTAAACAATGAAGTAATAACTTCACCGAGAACTAGAACAAAATCCTTTAAAAAAATGTCTAACTTGTTGTATTTTATGACGAAGTTAAAGCGTTAACTTAAGTTTGACTGAGTGATGTGAAAAAAAATCAGACTGAATTGACAAATAATCGTAAAAACTGGTCCATTCCAGCACTTTTCAAATGATACAACACTACCAATTTTTTTATGTCAAAACTTAGAAATTATAATTTTGTCGCGAGAGATGTTTATGCCGAAATAATTAAAAATTAGGAAAAATGCACAAGTATCACCTGTTGCCAAATTACATGTTGCTTGATATTCTTTCCTCGCTACCGTTTCAAACAACCATTATTTTTGCTCTTCTTTCTCTTTATCTCACTTTCTCTTTCATTTTTTGTTTGCAAAAGTGGTGATATCTCGAAAACCAGCGGACTTTTACTGAGGTCATGTTGATGCTATCTGATAGACCTAATGCCAATCTATCTCCAGTGTCACTCGCGTGGTATTTACGGGACACCCTGTATATATTTATTGGTTTCCTATTTTCTCTCCTTTATCTTTTATGGTAAAATAGGTCAAAATCCCATAGAATCGAAGAATCGTACCCCGACCACCCAAAGTCCACAGGCGGCGCACAGAACCATCCACCGTCTCATGTTAACCGATCCCCACGTACCCACTCGCATAATTTTTGCCGGTAAGTGTTTTCTAAATTGCGAGCATAATAATTAAACTCGGAAAAAAGACGAGTACTGGGCTCGTTTGTGTGGTAATTATATTAATTAATGACTTATTTATAAATCATGTCCGAGCGCATCAATTACGGGCCTTGGAAAACAAGCGACGATCGCTGAGATCGCGGCCCGCTGCGCGTATATGCGTGCCCGTCCCCAGTGGCGTAGACTGGCTGCATGTTTAATGCATGATTTTTTTCGTTACGGTTTAGGAACGAGAAGGATTCCTGGGAAAATCGGCAGGGATATTGACGGTTTGGTATTGATGAAGCAGTCCGTATACCGGGTGTTGATTAAGGAATTACGAGTCGAAAATTATTCATTCAAGTAGTCTCTTTCATTTCGACATGAGTTGTCACAAATTTTTCGTTATTATTCCGAAAATGAATTTTGTTTAGGTGTCCTAAAAACAGAGTCATAAAACTATACATAATATGATTCATTAAGTAGATTACTCACAATTTTTTTTATCCCAAAACTTTCTTATTAGGGGTTGAAAATAACAATTCCTTATGATTTTCCTTCGAAAAATTGTTTTCGTGGGATAGATTTTCGAAAAATAAAATTCTCTTATGGTTTCAAATTCAATTCTGGAGAAAAGATGTCTCTTGCAAAACATCGATGAAGTCGATACTTTTCTCGGAAAAAAACTTACAAGCAGTTATGATCACTGTTCATCATCTCATCGTAAAGGTTTCCATAGAATGAATATTCTAAGATATTGTATGTCTATGACAGGAGAAAAAGATGTTCTATATAAATCTTTCAGAAAGTTCAAATACTTATTTCCTGAAGAAAATTATATCCGTATTATTTTAATTTCACAAATAGAACATAGACGGAGAAAACAGGCGATACGCCTTCTCAAGAAGAAGAAGAAATGGAACTTTCTTTCGATTAATAAGCATAATGGACAAACCATTTTTGGGCATAAACAATATCTTCGAATATTCATTCTTTGGAACATACGAAAGGAAATGAACAGTGATCATAACTGCTTGTAAGTTTTTATTTTTCCGAGAAAATTATCGACTGTATTGAAATTATGAAAGAGACTTTTTTCTACACAATTGAATGAAAAACCATAAGAGAGTATTATTTTTCGAAAACCTAGCAACGAAAACAATTTTTAAACACAAAATCATAGGGGTTGTTATTTTCAACCCCTTATAATGAAGTTAGAGGATCTAAAAAAAATTGTGTAAGTAACATCTACTTAGTGCTTCATATTATGTATAGTTTCACGACATAGTGTTTGTAAAAAGCCGTAAAAAAAATTAAAACTGTCAACTCGTCATCGCCTTCAAAAGGCTGTATCTTGTAAGAAGGGTCGATTTCGAAAAAAAATTTATGTGAACTATCCCTGCTTATTTTCGTCGAGGAATCATCGCCCTAAGTCCCTCGCATATTTATTACAGACACCCTGTATAAAGAATTTCAAGGAGATCCATCAATGTGATTTGAGTGAGTATACGTGATAAAGGTTTAGATTAATTAATAATGAATTCACAGATTTCTTTGTAGTATTTTTGCGTATCGACCTTTCTGTCAATAAATGTCTTATGAAATTATTATTCACTCCAGACACACCGGGCCAGGAAAAATGAGAAAAATTTGTTTATATAATTTTAAATAGTTATAATATCAACAACATGTAACAAAAGTCTAAAATGGCCGAAAATAAAATCCAGATGTCAACTGTAAATAGTTTATTGAAAAAGGGAAAAATCCGAAAAAAAATTAAAATCTTGTTATACAAAACCATAATTAGGTGTGGTTAATCGAATTTTGGATAATTTTGTTTTTTTCTAATTATACTTGACATTTTATTAGATACATAATTATCTACTAATGAACTTACAAAAAATTTTACTAAAATCACCAAATTAATCTTATTTTGTGAATTAATGAGCTTTCAACACCCAACTGAGCATCAACCTTTAGACTTCTACATTATTCACATTGAATTTTGAGAGAACAACCGAAATGATCAAAATAATACATGCCATATGCATTTTTGAAAACTCCCAATACCACCCTATAATAAAATAATAATAAGCAAATTTCACGCTAGTAAAAAATTCCAATTTCTCATTTCCCTAGCTTTCCTCTCCGCCCCTGCCCCCAAGGCCTACCCGTGCCCCCCTCAAGCCCCCCTCAACCCGTCCTTCCAGCGAAATTGGCCGACCACTTTTTATCATCTGCAGAGCACGTTTGACAGCGGTCCGTCAACTCAGTGACAGTCTCTCAAAAATTCTTTTGTCCCCTCGCTCACGCCGACAGAGACGTTGGGCCCCCCGAGCCCCCCTCCTAACTCGCGGACGCTCAAATATTTGTGATCTTTATAATTCGTCGATTTATATTTTCGTCATCGAATTTTAGAAATACTTAGACCGGGTCCAGACGGTTATTTTGCGGCTCGGAGGGAACGAACCTTTTTTTTCGGGGGGGACCGTTTTTGATGGATCGACGTCGTCTACGAAAGCCGTTTTTTGACGGATGCCGACTTTCTTTTGTTTCTCGCGCAGTCCTCGATCGCCGATTCCATAAATTAAATGTAGGTCAGTTTTCTATCGGTTTGGGACGGGAATGCTGTGGAATAAGGGGGGCGATCATTTGGTAGCAAGAAAGTCGTTTCATTCATTGAAAATATCTAAAAAAAATTCAAAATTTCGCACAAAACGATTGTTAACATTATCCATCAGTGGTGAGACCAAAATGATTGTATGAATTACACGAGCTACATTTGTTTCACGGGAATTTCAATTGAAATCAATTCAAAATTCCGTTTTTAAGTTTAATTTACCATAAAAATGAAAAAAAGAAAAACTAATTTTATCGAGTTTTAATGATTTTCAGCCTATCCGACTTCTAAGGCCGATTACAACAAAAAAAGTCTGATCAAGTACCTTCTTTTACCTATGACTTTCGTAGCTTAGGATTCCGCAAAGTTTTCAAACTCAGCCAAAAGTTAAAAAAACTTTTTTCTATTTCTGAATCGAAAATGAATGTTTGAGTACATCCTACTGAAACCTGAAGTTCTAGCTTTCAAGCCTTTTATGGGTAGCTTGCAGTGATAGTCCATGGGCCAGCGCCTGTTTTTCATAATGATTACTAACAATCTGAATATTTGTGAGTAGCTTCATTTTGACGAGACGCTCAACTTTTTCCTCTACGAAAATTCTCGATAGTGAGGGCTAATACAGTATGGAGGTGTCAAAAATGTTAAATGGATGAATGTTCAAATTTTATTACTAACAGCTACTTTATAAATTGAATCTTGAAACAATTTCAATACAAATTGAAAAAGAATTATTCTATCAAAGTGTCCGCCACTCCCAACATACAATCAACAACTAGGTCTAAAAAAATTATTTTTAACCAGTTGATTTTTTCACTTAGGTCAATTACCCTAAGTACAGTTATTTATTTATTTTATTTCCTTTAAGAACTGGTCACATTGTCCTAATAATTGAATGGTACGTTTTTTCAGTCCTACCTCAGAAATTGTATCACAGAACCCACAATCAAAAATGATTACTAACAATTGACAATTTCCGAGCGTAGAACTGGAAAAACGTACCACTCAATTTGTAGGACAATGTGACCAGTTCATAAAGGATATATTTGATAAGCAACAGTGAAAAATCTGCCGGTTAGTAATATTTTTTTTGACCTAGTTGTTGATTTATGTTGGGAGTGAAGGACACTTTGATAGAATCATCATTTTTGTAAGACAATTATTGTAAGTATTCAATTTCTAATAAAATTGTTTCAAGATTTAATTTATAAAGTAGCTGTTAGTAATAAAATTTTAACATTCGCACATTTAACCCTTTTGACCCTTACATACTGTATCAACCCTCGCTATCGAGAATTTTCGTAGAGAAAAAAGTTGGTCGTCTCGTCAAAATGAAGCTACTCACATATATTCAGATTGTTAGTAATCAATGTAATCTTTATGAAAAACAGGCGCCGACCCATGGACTATGATTTCAGGAATCTGAATATTTTTTCATCGAAGTAACATTCAGGATGACCATGTTAAAAAAATTAAAACTGCAAAATATTAACTGCATAGGAAGATATGAATTTTTCAAACCTAGCTGGCGAAATACATTGAAAAAATATTCGAAAAATCATAACTCGAGAACTACTGAAATCGCATTACATACATGGAGTATTTTGAGATAGCCACAGATCACCCAAGTATCATCAGAACTCTAACGCCATCTATACTCCCACTCCCACAAACCCTCATCTCCTTCATAACACCCCTTCAACTTAATCCCCTTATTCCAAATAAAGACACTCCAAACCGACAACGACCTCCGCGTAAAAAATCCATATTAGCCACCCTTCCCACCTCCTCACCTCCCTTAAAAAACCCCCGAAAAGGCCGCGGCGGGCGTCGGTGCATTCCTCCCTGCGCCCTCCTCACCCCTAAAAACCTGACGTCGTGCCCGTCTCCGAAATACAAAGCACACTCGACACGACGTGGGGTGGCCCGTCGAAAAAAACGTCGATACTCTGCACCCCAGACGTCGGCAGGGGTAACTGCACCCGATTCGGGAGGACCTTGACTTTTTTCCGACGCTTTACGACGCCTGGCGTCTACCCCGAAACTTGAATCGACGGCAGAAGTTGCCCCAGGTCCCTTAGGGGCGATTTCTTGAGGATGGAGGGTTGGTGTCTGTAAGGGTTGTTTCTGGGTATGTAGGTAGAAGAGGGTGGTTTTTTGCGGTGGACTTTAAGTTGTGTCCAGTAGGGTGAACCCAGATTTAGAGCTCATTAAAATATCGACCCCCCTTCCAAGATACAGCCTTTGGAAGTCGATGACGAGTTGACAGTTTTTAGTTTTTAGAGCTTCTTAAAAACATTAATTTGAAGTCATAAAACTATACATACTCGTAATATGAAGCCCTAAGTAGATGTTACTCACACAAATTTTTAGATCTCATAATTTTATTATTAGGGTTTGAAAATAAGCCCCCCTTATGATTTTCATTCAAAAGTTGTTTTCCTGGGATAGATTTTCGAAAATAAAATATTCTTATGGTTTCCCATTCAATTCTGGAGAAAAAGTACCCTGAAAAATTTCGATTCAGTCGATATTTTTCTCGGAAAAAATAAATTCACTCTTCTGAAACTTGTGGAAGGAATCATAAAAATTTTTTTCTTCTGCCAAAACCAATTTTGAGCATGAACAATATCTTAGAGTATTCGTCCTATGGAAAATCATACGATGATTTTATCCGAGAAAAGTATCGACTTTATCGAAATTTTGCAGAAGACTTTTTTCTCCAGAATCGAATGGAAAACCATAAGAGAATTTCATTTTTCGAAAATCTATCCCACGAAAACAATTTTTGGAGGAAAAACATAAGAGGTTGTTTTTTTCAACCCCTAATAATAAAGTTATGGGATCAAAAAAACTGTGTCAGTAACATCTACTCAATAATTCATCTTATGTATATTTTAATGACTATAAGTGTTTTTTAGAGCTCCTAAAAAAATGAAAAACTGTCAACTTGTCATCGCTTTCCAAAGGCTGTATCTTGGAAGGGAGGTCGATTTCGAAAATGGTTTATATGAACTACCTCTGCTTATTTTCATCGGGGTATCATCTCCCTAAGTTTCTCGAATTTGTTCACAGACACCCTGTACACAGTATAGTTAATCATTTTCATTTAACTGAAGTAATTAAATACATTTTTTGCCGCAATTAATTCATTCATTAGTTCATAATCATTAATTTTTTCAGGCAGAATACGAATAGAAAATAGCTTAATAAACCTCAACATCCTCAAACAAATTCGTAAAGTACACACTACGGAAATCATCCCTCTGCATACATACCAGCAGCGCCACCCCTGTGAAAACACCCGAACTACGCCCAAATTCTGAAACCACGATCGATGAACCCCCGAATTTCCGCCGACGACGCTAGCGCCGCCTAGCGGAAGGTAGTCGAACTAAATTTGGGGTTGGTCGTTGAAAATTCGACAATGATCTCGCAAAGGGCGTTTTCTCTGAGGGATGCTGCTACGGTGGCGAGAATATAGGGGTCGCTTTCTGAAAATTCGATATTAGTACGGGATTGGAGGATTTTTAAGGGTAGATTTGGGATGCGCCGTCATTAGGTTGGCAGCGCTGGAAGGGTGAGGGTGTAGTTGCCTTTGGCGTATGTGATTTGCGAGAATTCGGCGATTTTTCAGGTGATTTTTATGCGTTTTGTACAGAAAAAGTGATTTAGATTGGGGAGGATATCGGTTAATCAAATTGGGGGATGATTATGAGTTTTTACGTAACTAGGGATTTTTTATGAGTCGCGTTAGGAGACGATAATGATCATATCAAACTAGACACGGTAAGGTACGTCACATTTTTTCACGATTTATTTGAATCATAAGTAAGGGTTAAGATTTTCATTGTAGAGAATGTTAAGGGTTTTGTAATTAGGGTGAATGAATTCAACAGTTTTGTAGGTACACGGTGTAATCGAAAATTGACTTGATTCTTAGGAAATGTTGAGTATAGGTAGATGAAAGATTGGTACAGTACTTTGGCAGTTTTTTCACCTTTCACGAGTTTTTTCAGCAGCTGCAGGAAATATTCAAAACATATGGCCATGAATTCGCTATTTATTTGGAAGTTTAAATGATGACTCCGACGAACTTTAGTGGAGTTGGTGTACTTAAGGCCCTTTCTGTTTGACGCTGCATCACTTCCAAACTGATGCAAAATCAGTTGGAGTTCTATTTGACAATGTTGTGGTTTTGAACTGATGATGCGCATCACTTCCAACTGATGTTGCTTTCTGACAAAATCAATTTAATTTCCACAATCACTTCAGTTCAACATGATTCACTTCTTAACATAACAGAAAGTGAATTATTTTGCTCAGTTTTCATTACTACTAATGAAAAACTCATAATACTTTCAGAATTTCCTTTCAAACTATCGTCGATATTCTGATTTGGTACTCTGATGTCAAACTTTTTCGCTTCGTTGATTGTCATCCTGAAAAGTCATGTTCTCTTTGTCAGAATCACTTCACTTCCAACTGAATCTCCACAAAACCTTCACTCAACAGTGTCTGATAATCCCATCCTCAACTGTGCTTTCTGAGGCGAAAGTGTCCTGTAAGAAAGCCTGTAAGGAGGTGTCATTGTATCTTACCAAGATCCAAATACCTATCTTTTGGATCGTGCTGTTTCAAAGTTCGGAAGGAACTTAGTGGAGTGATCCATCCCTGGGAGATTTCTCCAGAATTCTTCTTTTTCGGCTAACTCGCTCTCCAAAAACTCCTTCTTATAGATAGGTACATTCACCTATACCACAGAAGGGTTCTGAGCCAATGGGTGACATTCGTGCGCCCTATTTTGCAAGTGTATTGGCCTCTTCGTTTCCTTTTATTCCCGAATAGCCGGGAACACAGATAAAACCTTATTTTTTTGCCTACCTCATTGAGTTTGTTCCGGTACTCCCAGATCATCTTTGAGTAGATGACGTAGGAGCTCAGTGCTTTAATAGCAGCATGACTATCTGAGAGTATGGCTATATACAGGGTGATTTTTTTAAGTGTTTCATTAGACGTTTTCGAGGAAGGAATTGTAATAGAGATTCAAGATTTTGGATTCTCGTTAAAGAGTACATGAACTTTAATTGTAAAATATTTTCAAGAAGAATCTACTTCCGGTTTCACCGGAAACGAATGTAACTTCGTTATTTCAAATGCAACACCCTGTATATTTATACATATTCGAATTCTTCGTTCAATTCTACACTGATTTGATGTATGATATGCTCAACCACTCAAGCGGTTCTTGAATTATAGCCTGATTATCAATTTTTTTGAAAAAAAGGTTGTCACAAATTAGTGTCCACATCTTCAAAATCTCTCATTACAAGAATTTCTTTTTGCGAAAGTGGAACATCAGAAAGTACGCTGATACTGTTTCTTGTATAACTTATGAGAAAATATTATACAGCGTGTCTGAAAAAGGGCCCCAAGTGAGCCTCAATAAAACTATGAAATCTCACTTTTTTCAAATGGCAACCCTATAATTTTGTAATTCCAATCGATTGCTCGTCAAAAACCAGTTAGGGTGTCCCGAACATTTCATGCCTCTAAAATCAGTATTTTTGCCGTTATTCAATAAAATTCGAATTTTACGATTAAAGACAGGTTTCGCACAGTTTGTAAGCTTGCATTTTTGAAGTTGGCTATGTTAGGAACTGTCAATCTTACTTTTCCTTACAGATCAAGCACTAAGCAAAACATGCAATTATAATTTTACTGGAATGATATGTCAAGGGAATGTTCTTTATTTGCGGCAAATGTAACAAATTCCTAGAAAAGGTAATTAGAAATTCAACGAACGAAATTCACATTTACTGACTTTCATGAAATCAAAGTTCAGGAGGTATCAAAACAATTTTCTCCGTACTGGAAGCCTTAACCCTGAACGGACTCGAGTGAATACAGTAATAGATAATGAATGATCTCTCAGTTTAAAACTATCACAAAAATTGTATTCACAACAGGAAACTAATACTATAATAAATTTTCAAAATTAAAAAATTAAAAGTTCTGACTGCCCTTTCTAATATTTTCTTACATTCAGCATAAATGAAGAACATATTCAATACATCACTGTTACTGTAATTAATTTTTTGCATAGTGCCCGATTAATCAAAAAAGATAAATGACAGTTCTCTAAAATGCATTATAAATCAACAGACATAGCCTCTTGAAAACTTCTATCCTAATAAATCTATGGTTAGACTAAGAAACCTTGATTCAATCCTGAAATTCGAGTTTTATTCAATAACGGCAAAACTACTGATTTTAGAGGCATGAAATGTTTGGGACACCCCAACTGGTTTTTGAAGAGCCATCGATTGGAATTACAAAATTATAGGGTTGCCATTTGAAAAAAGTGAGATTTTATAGTTTTATTGAGGCTCACTTTGGGGCCCTTTTTCAGACACCCTGTATAATTTTTCCTCATAAGTTATAAAAGAAACAGTATCAGCCTACTTTCTTTTGTTCCACTGTCGCAAAAAGAAATTCAAGTAATGAGTGAATTTGAAGATATGCACAATAATTTGTGACAACCTTTTTTTCATAAAAATGATAATCAGGCTATAATTCAAGAACCACTAGAGTGGTTGTACATATCATACACCAAATCAGTGTAGAATTGAACGAAGAATTCGAATATGTATAAATATACAGGGTGTTGCATTTGAAATAACGAAGTTACATTCGTTTCCGGTGAAACCGGAAGTAGATTCCTCTTGAATATTTTACAATTAGAGTTCATGTACTCTTAAACGAAAATCCAAAATCTTGAATCTGTTACAATTCCTTCCTCGAAAACGTCTAATGAAACACTTAAAAAAATCACCCTGTATAGTACTTCTGATAGTTTCTTTCCAGATTTATACCTATAGTCCGTTCACGAAAGGTTGAGCCGTCGGTTGGCCATGATAATTTGACATATTCCACTGTGTATATTGAAATTTTAGGTTATGATGTTTATTTTCTTGTCAGATTGATACGCAATGTTGTCAATATTGCATAGAGTTGTCTGATAACTCGCACGCTCGTCGGACGAGGACGTGTACATTCGGCAACACTGACTTTATTTTACGTTATGACAGCAAATACTGCCAACTTCAGATAAATAAAGAAACGCCTACTATGTGCTCAACCTTTCGTGAACGGAGTATAGACCTAGACATTTTTCAATAGCTAAAATTTCCACTTGAAAAACGCACATACAGGAGCCTAGCGACAGTGCACACTTGGTATTTACTTGGCCTGTATATACCAGCGCCTGCTCCTGTAGAGGTTTTCGAACAATTTTACGGTATTTTCTTCGAGGTTATAGTCGGTGTATTTCCGTTTCCATTTCTCTCTCTTACTCAGCAATGTACTGAAGTTTTTCTCAGTGATTACTTTCTTGATCATCACATCACTAGGGAGGTTCGCAGATGAGATGTAGTTGTTCAGAGAGAACCAGACTCTCTGCCACGCCATAAAAATCAGAATCATTTTTGGTATCGAACAGACTTTCATGGCTACAGCCCTTAAGGTTGAATTGTGAGAAACTTATAAAATTTCATAGATCTAACTGAATGAAATACGAGTACATACAAAGTAAAACATTTGGCAAACTACGTCAATTCACAACCAACCAAGCCAACTCCTCATCAACACCATTCTACCCTGCAGCCACATCCGCAAAAAACAACATAGTCCACCTCCAGGAACCTGAAAAGACCCTCCAATTAATGCACCCGACTGTCATACATCAACTGTCACGTTAACAGCGACATGCAATTGATAACGACGTCGTCCGCAGTCTCTCCCTCCTCCCCGCAACACCCCCCACCGCACCACCCGATAACCCATTCCCAGGGCAAAAACGCCGAAGAGATCCATCATACCCGGCGTTTAAGCACCGGCAAAACAACGAAGCATCGCCGAAAAAAAGGGGGCACCTGTGCACGTCCGTCCTTTCGAGAGCGTCTACTCCCCCGGGCTGGCTGGGAGTGAACCAAGGGGGAGGAGCCGAGCGGCGCAATCCACCCACACGACCAACGGGAATTGAGCTAGGCCCCGCCCACCTGCTCGTCTCCGGTACGTCATCAGGTGTTGTGCGCCGCGTGCTACCTGTCGGTGACCCCTGAGGACCCGTTCGTATGGGTTCGTGGACCATCGAGAAACTGGTATCCGATTGCGAAGGACCAGAAGCTTCAAAAGTTGACAATGGGATTGTTTCAATTGAGTGTTATGTTGCCAGGTCTCGTGCTGTAATGTTCCTCAAAACTCGTACACTCAGCTCACTTCCACTGCAGGAAGCAGTGAATTGAACCAGGAAATGGGCAGCGCAAGAATCTAATCACTACACTTAACTGTCGCTTCCCATTGCCACTCGTGCTGCTCTACGCTCCCTGAATTGTCGGTTTTTCGTACAGAAGTCAAAGGACCGGCAGCGTGAACAGCTGTAAGTGATTAAATTTAACTAGGTTGCTGTTGAATTTCTTTGTCCTTCGTTGCCGACACTTGGTCGCGAGGGAAATGTTGCAACAGAGTGTGGATGCTCAATCCTTAGATACTGTCGCAGAGATTTTTCGGGAATTATTGCCGACAACGCGAGCGGCAGTAGGAAGGGCTGAGTGTGATTGAGGCATAAGAGTATCAGGAACAATTCATGGAAATGAATATTGGAAAGGATTCCTCGGTAAGTAAGATGCTGAGAAATCAAGGATCCTGCTGAGCTCAAGCAGCAGAGCAGACCTCACATTCCTGCTTGAAAGTTAGTTTGTGAGATTGAGTCTTGGTGAGTGTAGATTGTTAGGCCAGGCACCCATCGAGGTCGACAGTCTTTGACAAGAAGAGAGAAGAGAAAAGGGTAAAAAGCGTTGTGGTGAAAGGAACCATTGCACACCAAAGCCGTTTCAGGCAGTATGTTTTAGACTTGACTCGGTGTACGATAGTTTTCTTTACCACAAAGCTTTATACGGCTAACTCATCGAACCCCGACAAACTTTCTGTCTCATCTCTGTTCTCTCTTCTCGTCGAAGAAGTTGACTCTAGTGTGTGCACCTGGCCTTGAGGGTATTACATTACCCCGACAGAGCTGGATCCGCATTTTTCCTATGCTTCTCTTGGAATACACCGACTATAACCTCAAAGAAAATACCGTAAAATTGTATACAGATGGTTCCAGAACTTCTACACCAGTGTGCACTGTCGCTAGGCACCTGTATGAGCGTCTTACAAGCGGAAATCTTAGCTATTGAAAGGTGTCTAGATATAAATCTGGAAAGAAACCATCAGAAGTGCGATATAGCCATACACTCAGATAGTCAAGCTGCTATTTAAGCACTAAGCTCTTATGTTTTCGACTCAAAGATGATCTGGGAGTGCCGGAACAAACTCAATGAGGAAGGAAAGAAAAATAAGGTCTTTTAACCTGAGCTCCCGGTCATTCTGGAATCAAAGGAAACACAGAGGCCAATGCACTTGCCAAAGAGGGCGCACGAATGTAACTCATTGGCCCAGAACCCTTCTGTGGTATAGGTAAATGTAGCTATAAGAAGGAGTTTCTGGAGAATGTGAAAAACTCTGACGGAATCTACCAGGGATGGATCATTCCACTGAGTTCCTTCGGAACTTTGAAACAGCAAGATCCAAAAGATATCTGGATCTTGGTAAGAAACAATTACACCTCTTCACTGGCTTTCTTACAGGACTCTGTCGCCTGAGGAAGCACCTGTTGAGGATGGGATGACCAACGTTATCGCACCATGATGACCGATTTTTTTGCCCAAATTAGAATATATGAACTTGAAGACAAGTGCTTTCACCTGGATGGTGTCAGAAGCCAGACAGCACATCTTACAATCGATTTTTCGAAGATGCGCAATGAAGTTAGTATACGCCTTGAAAGATCACTTGTCTAGAATACCATTAAGGGCAGAGCCAACATTGAACGCGAAATAGTGGCTGTTTCAGCGGAAATATGTGGCCAAGTCATCGAAAATTAGGTCCAACGAATTGACCGCTGAAAAACAAGCTCGTGTTGGCCATAGAACTAAGTCGAGTTCCATTCATAAATGTTTGGATTATACTTCAAGCCGATAATGATATTTTTGGAATACTCCAAATGGTTTGTGTTTTATGGAACAAAAAATTGTCGAATCCTAATTCAAAACTTTTTAATGTGTACGAAATTGAGCATTAATAACCCATTTTAGGGCTCAATTTTTTAGCCATTTTAATGTGCAATCCTCATGACAACCGTACACAAAATTCAAAAATGTCAAAACTCTACTGAAACATAGAAACATAGAAATTCCATCTTGTCAATTGTATGTCTTGTGCAAAATCAGAATGTATTTCAATCAAGATTTCATACATAATTTATGTTTAAATCGTCGGAAAAATCTTGTCATCAACTCGGTTATCAATCAAGCGACTAATGGTCTCGAACTATTAACGCGTTCGCTCCGCTCACGCTTTAAAATATCTCGACCGTTAGTCGCTGTCTTTAATAACCTAGTTGATTAAATAACTATTATATTAATAACCAACGTAAACCTAGCACTGAGCTCCCAGTAATGAATGAAAATAGCTTCCTATAAAATTTCACCGTCAACAAAACCTGACATACGTGCGGCATCGAAGTATATAACATATATATAAATTAAAATGATGGACGCCTGTCACCGTTGGATCGTAAATATAAAAAACGCATAGCCTGTGGCTTCATTTTCTCTAGATAGAGTCGAGTCCGAGGCATATTAAATTAATTAAGAGAGTAAACAGATACTTGAGTAATTGCGATTCATTCAATTCGAAGATACTTAAAGATTAATTAAATTTAACGAGGTGTTAGGAGCGTATTTTTCCACGGGGAATGGAATGTCGCTTCCTACGTACCCCATAGGTGGCGAGTCTGGACGTCTGGATGGCCAGGTGAGGGTTGTGGGGCGGATAGATAAAATGGGAGTGAGATATACGGTATCTGCTCGAAAGCTTATAGCTAGTATTACAACTAGAGAAATATGAATAGTATATTTACCGAGGTTGTCCTAGTTACAGAAATATTCACCAAACACGTTATGGCCAAAATTATCAATTATGTCAAGGTGTATGCCACATTTGAGAGGAAAAAACGAATGTGAAACTATTCAATGAAGTGGAAGCAATTGTTAAGAACAAAAATAAAGGATGCGTTCCCAAAAAATCAGTAGTGTTGTCCCAGGAACAGATCATGAAATTCTTGATAGAAGCTCCAAATGACTTTATTTTGATGTATTAGGTGAAAATTTACATAATATACTATTTTTAGTAGAATATGACTTGACGTTTCATATTTCCCTTGAGAAACACGTGTGTGTTATGACATATATGATATACAAGGCTGCTTCTCATTAATATTCATTCAATCAGAAAAAAAAGTATCAAAACGCAAATAGAGGCCCAACCTAACTAAAGTCAGGTACCAGATATGTACCCTGTTCAGATACTACTTTCTATTTTTGGTGCAATTATCAATTTGAAATTCGTTAGAAGTAGAGAGTCACTAGAGTCAGTAGAACAAAAAATTTCAGAGTCAGTTGTAAAAAAAATTGATATCGAGATTGAGAATAAATGTCTCAAAATCACTTATGAGGACGTTGTAATATTATTGGGGGGAGTGTTGACGAAGAATCTCTTCATGAATGCTGAAATGTCAGAATAGGGAAGAAATATACAATTTCATTCAATAAAATTTTTTTCGGCAACCGCTCTTTTTTTCAGAAAAATTTGCATTTCCTGGTCTAGTCCGAGAAGTACATACTAAGAATAGACTGGGAAGTATGATTTTGAAAAATACAGTTCATCATTACCGTAGCAACGAACTAATGGCTGACAATTCATAAGAAATAAAATAGTTTTTGGATTCGCAGACTTCCAGAAATTCATCTTTTGGCCCAAAAAATTATATTTTTCAATAAAGTATCTTCGGCAACACACGAATTGTCACAATTGTCAAAATAAAGGAAATGCCCCAATAAAGTTGACATGAAATAAGTCGTCGTTTAACGGCTCAAATGTCAGACCAACGTTAAGGGATCTTTTATTACAGGATAAGGCCTCTATTTGGGTTTCGATAAATCTCTATTGCGGATTTTTTTCTGTTATTTCGGCACATATATCTTTATTATTAGGTTGATATTATCAGAGCTTCAATTTTACTCACAATTCCTATTTGTAGCGGCTGTTGAAAGATGTTCAAGAAAAACCACAAGACTTATTCCAACTCACCTGAAAAAAACAAAAAAATTGATAACACAATTCGAAGTAAATTGCAGCAATGTGAAGATAAACACAGACTGTCTTGAATATCAAAATTTAAAACAAATTTCACACTTTTTCGATCTTTTACTGAACCGGTCTCTAGAAATTTTTTGATAATTCGTTCAATAGTGCTTTCAAATTCACCTAATTTTTTAAGAACACTTTTCAAAGAAGGCTGATTTCCACAGAACAATTGGATATTCCGAAAACAGTGTTGTAACGTGTGTGAAGCCATATTTTTTGGGAATGCAGAAATGTTGCAAGGTATCAACAGCCAGGGAACAGATTCATCTTTTTCGAAATAAATTTACCCAATTACTCATTGGCCCAGAACCCTTCTGTGGTATAGGTGAATGTACCTAAAAGAAGGAGTTTCTGGAGCAGGAAAAAGTCGAGAGGGAAAAACTCAGGCGGAATCTCCGAGGGATGGATCATTCCACTAGGTTTCTTCGGAACTTCGAAACAGCAGAATCCAGAAGATATCTGGATCTTGGTAAGAAAGTGGAAGCACCTGTTGAGGATAGGATTATCGGACAATGACGAGTGTATAGGTTCTGTGGGGTGGAGAAAGAAACCCCCATTCACCTTGTCACGGTATGCTTTGGCATTGTAAGCCTAAGGAGAGACTGCCTTGGGAGAAAATGAGGAACCAGCATTTTTGAAGCCTTCACAGATATTGGATTTCATTAGATCTCTGGAAATGGAAGGCGACCTGTGAAGGGTGTGATCAGAACAGCTCTGTAAGGGGGCACAATAGACCTTAAGGTCGCAGTGAACTGTAACCCCTTTTAAACGAAACCAACTAACTAACTAAAAAGATATTATGATACATTTGTTCATGTCCCCTACTCCTAACACTTTCGATTGTTTTTTAAACAACGTAATTACTTATATCAACCTTCATTGTCAATTTAAACTAATCCCATCATCGGAAACAAAAGACCTATCCAAAACGCATAAACCGATTCGAGGACGCTCATTACAGCTCCCAGCCCACATTTCAGTGATACCAACCGAAATCGACGAGATTTTAGAGCAGATATCGCGCGACCTCATGATATTATGTCATTACGAGTACGCGAAAAAATTATCGAACGATCTAAATGCCCCATTTGCGAAATAAAAATAGGTTGGGCAAAATATAATTACGCTAAATGCGTCTGTTTGTATGGGTGGCCACCGTGAAGTGCCCTTGGCGGAAAGACGGTAAGGGTGGCCGCGGACGGGAGGATTTGCATGATCAGGCTTGTCCTGAGGGAAGTTATGAGTGACGAAGGAATTAGGCGAGTAGGATAGAGTTAATGTTGGTTTTGATGAAGGTTTGATTGGTGATCACGCTGAAAATGTTTTCAGGAAGGATTGGTGTTGTTTGGAATTATTGAGAACAAGGTAGGGGGGTGCGCAAGAATATCGACTACTTAAGCTCTAATCAAAATATCACCCTTTAATCTTTGTATTGATTGACTATTTCTTTTATTATGAAGGCGTTCTCTACGTTATGCAAAAATTTGTATAATTTTTCCGTAAACAGTCTATGAAGACTAGGAAAAAATCAGATAATTTCAGGTAAATTCGGTAGGATAATATCGACCACATTGAAGGGTAAAACGACCATGCACATATTTAAACTTAGGCCCTTTCAGCACTAGTCCTCTCAACATTGGCCAAACTTACAAATGAACGACACCGCGATCAAATGTCATAATCATATCCAAATGTCCTTTTCTTCTACAACCTGTAACTTTTCTCATAACCTTCTTGCTAACATGTTTTTTTATGAGCGCTCGTTCTACTTCAACGAGTCCTATATCATTTTGCCCAAATGTCTGTAATTTTCGAATTTTGAGCTGAAAATTGTCTAAAAAGCACTGGCGCAGCCAGGATTTTGTTATGGGGGGCTGAACTGAATAATTATTATTGATGATACAACGAATACGAAAGTTGCAAAAAAAATCAGAAACATTCAGAATCTTTGGGGGGGCTGCAACCCCAAAGCCCTCCCCCTAGCTGCGCCAGCGGTCTCAAATTCAATTCTGTCCGTGGGGCCGTCCGATAGCACAATAACTTCCGAAGGGATTGTCCTAGAGACTTGAAATTTTCAGGTTGAGTTCGGATACCAAATGCCTCGATTGAATTCGTTAATCAGCCAAATCGTGCAGGGTGTTCCATAAAATATGGCCATTCAAATTTTTGTTCCTCAATATCTCAGAAAAGACGAAACCAATTGGAATGAAATTTTACGGCCAAATGCAAGATGCTGATAACAAACCTCATGCAAAATTTTGTGGCCAAAGTGTGAACAGAACCATAAAAATTTCAATTTGAATATTGAAAAATAGAAACTTCATATTTCCATAAAATATATCCGATTCGAGTGAAATTTTCTTTGTGAATGAAGGTAGATATTCTGAATGTTCATCCAAAACTTCGTGGCCATAATGTCCACAGAACCACAGATAATTCAATTGGAATATTGAAAAGAAAAATCTTTATATTTCCATAACAGGATATCCGATTCGAGTGAATTTTTTTCTGTGAATAAGGGTTGATACACTGAATATTTATGCAAATTGTGTGGCCATAGTGTTAACAGAACCATAGAAAATTCAATTGGGATATTGAAAAAAGAATCTTTATATTTCCATAACAGAATATCCGATTCGAGTAAAATTTATTTTGACAATGAAAGCTGCTATACTGAATGTTGATGCAAAATTTCAAGGGAATCGCATCATTAGATGAATAGAATTTAATTTTGTTTATTATTTTTTCTACATATTTCATTTTTTTAATAATTTTCAGAATATAATTCCGATTGTGCTGAAATTCTGCATTTATATTACTTGGTATCAATCTCAAAAACGAGCTCTTCTGAGCTCCTGCTCAGGGCTTTCCTCATTTTTTTCATTTCCCTATTTTCGTGGTCTTCCTTCAATGGAGTATAATTTTTTTTTATTAATAATTGCTACTATTATTTTTATTACTTATTTATTTATTGGTTTTTTCATGGAATCTCACTGATACTGATACTGAAAAAAATTTAGTATCAATGTTCATATTTTTGAGAATGAATGCCAATTATGTACTTTCACAATCTTCTCGAACAGTGAAATGTATCGTGTGTTGTAGCCTTAGGCGTGGAAGAATCTCACAATAACATACGGGCACTGGGTTATTAAAAATGAATTTCTCGTCGTAATAGAGTTATAAGAATATTTTTTGATGATCTTATTATTATTGTTGTTTTTATAGCGATGAGCCAATTTTGCGGTTATATCGAATAATTTCACGATGTCATTTTAATGCATCATGTTATTCGACCCAGAAATTTGGCAACGTCGTTTTAAAGAAAAAAAATACTACGGAATATAATAATTAGTACTATTTATTTGAAAGCGAATAATTATAAATGATTGCATTTGAACAATGAAAGAATAATAAAATAAAAGGTATTTTTTAGAGGTATAGAACTTTAAATTTCAATAAATCAACGATGGATTATTCGATTGACATGAATTTATTTATCCGAAAGATAAGTTAAGGCATTACATTTTAAATATAAAATTTGAAAACGGTAAGAGATATGAAAAAATTGCACGAGTCAAAAAAGTTTCCAATTGAACGAAGATATCAAAAATTGATTTTACGGTGACCAGTGGCGTACCGCAAAAAAGTTTGAGAAGGAAAAAGGAGACATGCTTCGGAAAAGAATACACCTTGTAGATTCTAGTTGAGATTCAGGACGTGCAATGAGGAACACTGTTGAAAATAGCTCGCATTCCAAATTTGGACTCAATACCTCAAAAACTGAAGGAGTTATGAAGAAAACACAATTTTATTTTGTGTAATTTCAACACCTTGTAGCTATGTAACGAAGCTTTTACGGACCCAGTTTTATATAAACTTTTTTTCTTAAAATTACATGTAGATTTACCCACTCAAGTTGTGACATACTATCATGATACACCTTGTATAAAAAACACGGATTCAGCCTCCTTGAAGCCCTCTTAGATGCTGGGGCTACAGGTGAAAAATTGAGAAAGCTCTGACGTGAGGCCAGGAACGCTCTTGCATGAAGGTTTATATTGGAAAAACCATGAATCAGAGAAATAGGTTTCATTCCATACATTGATAAACTAACCTTAATTGACCAAAATTTTATTTTGTCACCAAGTGGATGCTGGTATCAAAAATGATTCTGTATCTTGCATGCGGAGAAGCAGAGGAGTCAATAGAACATCTGATAAATTATGTACCACATTTAACTTTCAGGAGGGCTCAAGGGCTATACATGAAGTTACAGAGTCGTTTTTAAATTGGCTTGTTTTAATTTTAAATCGACTGAATAGTGCGTCAATCATCTTATTTTTCTTTTTCTTTTTTTTGCTTCGATTTTTTCATTTCAGAATCAGAATTCCGAAGGCATCTTGGAGAGGTTATCGGTTGGATTCAATAAGAAGAATTCCTTCAATATTCAAATGGTTTTCAAGTCTTATTTTTGTTGGAACGACGAGACAGAGTTTTTCTACTAATGTTTTCCCTAAGCTCTGGTATCATACGAAAAATTGTATGGTACCCCATTTTGCACTAACCTCAGTTATGGATTTTTGTTTATTTTATGTATTGTATTGTGTAAGCTTTTTATTTAAAAAAATGAATGAATTTTATATCCGAACAGAGGTATCTAAGATGTAGAACAGTTTTGCAAACATCGAATTTACATTGGCACTTCAATCATTAGCCGGCCATAGACATCGTTATTTTGTATCCGTTCGTATCGCGGCGATAAGAACCGTCCCGACAAAGCTCCGAAAACCGAAAACCGATGTGCGTGGCTAAAAACCGTCGGTACGTATTGTCGGTCCAGATATCTGCCGATGCTTGATTTCAGGACGACGGCATCGGTTGTCGTGCCATACCGACTGTGTGTGGCGATTTCGTCGAGAATCGGCGGTTATTTGCCATTACCGTATTATAAGTCTCGTTTCTCTTTCTTTTTTACTCAGAACCGAAACTGCGGCCGCCACTGCTAAAAGATGTTTCCTCTTCATGACGTGCTAAATCGCGAACGACAGCAAACTAACTGGCGGCAGAATTTACCGAAGTGTGTGGGCAAAATAATTCGGCGATACGAATCGTCGGTTCGAATCGCGGCGAGGGAAAACGGATAAAAAATAACGATGTCTATGGCCGGCTTACCACAGTTTGGGATACACAACATTCCTGGCACTACTAACCATAGATTTATAATACTAAATAGATGGCGAACCTGTCAAAAATTTTGAGGCAAACGGCGGCCATTTGCAGTTTGGGGTGATTTGAGAGGCGTCACTTTTTATGTGAATTTAAATATTATTAGAATTACCAATATTCCCATTATTTTAGTTTATTTCAAGAAATTAAAATGATAGGATTACCAATATTGTTTAATAACTAATCACAAGAATCGAAAATATTTATAATTTTAATAGACCGAAATGTCACAATTCACAGAACACTAATAGAGTTCGTTTTTTTCCTCATTTCTTTCAAAGGAACGTCTATGTTTCAATCAAAATTCGAGCACAAATGGCATAAAACATCAAATATTTGTGGTTCACCCCAAACTGCAAATGGCGGTCATTTGCCTCACTTTTTCACTTTTTTCTACGTGACAGTAAGAAGTTCGACGTCCAGTTAGTATTATAGGTCCATGCTACTAACTGACTTGTAAAAGTGAATGGACAACACACACGCCAGGGTTGCCGATTTGTTTACACCACACCGCATCAACTCATCACGACTGATTGCCCTGAGGCATTCCAATCGTTCTTGCATCGACCCAGTCCTCATCAGGACTATCATGTGCATGCACCTCACTGATGATGCCTCTTCAGGTGAAAGGCGCTATTGAGAAACGTAATAATAATAATGGTTCTTCCATTTGTAATTTGTTATAGAACTACGGTCGGGCCGTAAAAACGATAGCGACCAAAAAAAACGGCTATCATTACCGTCACGTAAGTTTGGAATGTTGCCGTGTTGACAAATTATACGAAAATTAACGGAGAAGTCAAGAAACTGGCTTTCGTATCGGTACGGGCGTCGATAATGGCAATGATAATAATTATAACAACTTTGGTGATTCATGGTGACTTTTTTTGGTGATCGAGGAGATCAGAATTGATGACCCGTTTGGTTTCGGTTGATTTATCTGAGTATTAATGAGTGTCTGATGAAAACGAGTTGATCTTGATTAGGAATGGATGACAAAGAGTCAATCATTATTGAAACAAATAAGAATTGTAGATTATAGACTCATAAGGCGTTTTCGGATACTTACTCGGGTTAACTCGATCCCTAACCTTCGCGTTCGTTTACCTAACCCGAACATACAACCCGTGTTAGGAAAGTACGGTGCTATTAACTCGATCACTGACTCAGGTTGATCTACCGTAACCAACGAGAGCAGGGTCGTAGAGACACCGCATGAGCACTGCAGTTCAATTTTGTATTTGAAAAAGGCGGAAATGAGTCTTCTACTCTTTTCTTATTAATTTCGTATATTCTATTCCTAAAATTATGGAAGAGAAGAGAATTTGGCTCATTGTGAAATGTGTGGTTCCATGAGCCGAGATAATGATGTGAAACAACTTCTTCATAACATTGTATGCAGATTTTTCTGCGTTAAAGCTATAGCCTTCTTTACTTCTTTAACATAGGTATTCAAAGATAACATTGAACATGCGAGGACACACGAGAAGTTATAAGAAAGGTTCTACAGAAGCCAATAAATCTAAACAAAGCTAGAGACAATCAGTAAATGAACTGGAACTGAAAAAATAAATTCTCTACTTCTTTAACAAAGGTACCTACTCAAAAATAACATTGAAAATGGAAGGGCCACCAAAAATTATAAGAAATATTGAACAAAAGCCAATAATTGCAATCAAAGCTAGAGACAATCCAAAATAAACTGGGACTGAAAAAATAAATCCATAAAATATTTGGTTATGTTATTGATACGACTGTCACTTCAAATTGTAAACCTGATGTTTCGTAAACTTAGAACCCGGGTCCGTGATTCAGGTAGATCCGTCACGTGACCAAATGGATCGAGTAAAAACCCTGAGTAGGTTTCCGAAAACGCCCAAAGAGTTGTCTTCGGAACTTCCATATTAGCTTTGCGTCGATGACATAGGAGTTCAGTGTGCTTTAATAGCAGCTTGACTATCAAAATAGTTCACTATGTCCCAGCTTTTATAGTTACTTCTCAGATTTCTATCTGTGTAGTATCAGTACGAACAAAAAAATAAAAGTAATGTTGTTATTAAGGTGTAAAAATGTTTGCGAGGTAACAACCTTTGTGCTTCATCAGAAGGGTTGTGCTAGATACTACACTGCCTACACTGGATGTGAAAGTCGCGGCATGATATTTCAATATTGTGGCAACGAGTGAAGAGGAAGAATGCAGCATGTGACTTGATCACTTTCCGCTGATGAGTCTTGAAAAAAGAGTAGCATTCGGTAATGAATTGAACAAATCTACAAAAGATCCATTTGGGCCAAAGCAAATTCCAATATCAGAGTTGCCAAAATATTCTTAGTATCAAATTCTTTTTATTTTGTGTATGTCACACATCATTTATACAGGGTTCCTGGAAAATGTGGGAAATCTCTCGGATTCAGAAAGGACATAATTTTCCTAGCGGCCCTCCCTACGGAGATACGACCTCCTAAATGACGCCACTGGAAATTTATTTTAGTGGAATAAATTTCAATTACTTACTTCTTTCATTATTTTTTTTCGAGAACGGTTCATTTTATCGACACTGAACAAGAGTACCTTTCCTTTAGCTTAATGTTCAAAGTACAAATTTGTTTTTTTAGCACCTTATCATACAGGTTGTCAAAAATGTTAGCATTAAAATGCACAACCCAGTCCGCCCCTGGTAAACTGAACAAGCTAATTGAAATTTGAGTGATTTAAGAGGTCCTTAATACTATTAATCATAACAAATTTTCATCAAATTATATCGAGTAGTTTGAAACTAATTCCAATAAAATGGATTTTCATTGGCGTCATTTAGTAGGTTGTATCTTCGTAGAGAGGGCCGCTAGGAAACAAAATTAAGGGAACTGTCTTCTTCATTTTTTAGGTTCTATCTGAATCCGAGAGATTCCCCACATTTTCCGGGACAACCTGTATAATCAAAAACTGATGAAAAATGCAGATGAAATGATTTACGCTCTATCGACTTGAAAAAAATTCAATACTGAATAGATCTTTCTGCTTTGAGAAACTCAAAACCATTGTCAACAAACCGCAGATCAAAAAACTATCCCTAAAATTCCATATCAACCAATTAAACAAAAGAATCGACAAAATTCTCCGTGTAGATCAGCCCGAACAATAGAATAACAAAACTGTATATATAAATATTTTTTATTTCCATTCCAATCTCTCACAATACGACAGAAATATTCTGAAAGGTATCAACTACAAAAAACCTTGTTCCGATCGATCTGGAATCATAATTTAATAGCTCCCTGTATATATTAACTATTGGAAAATTGACCAATTAGCAAAATGGCAACAATGGACAAAAACTGTACGAAATGGGACAGCAAATTTCACTTAAAATCAATTGTCGTATGAAATCGAAAGTGTCGATATAATACGGTGGTGGCTTTTTGTTTTTGCAGGACGAAAACACAAAAGGTCAATTGATACTGCAAGCGTCAGTGTACAGAAAACATGTAGGAAATAGTTTTTCGGGGTTTAAAGTGTTGTTTTTGCTTTGAAGTTTGATTGAATTTGGGTTCCCAATTTCAGATACCACATGAAAAGATGCGAGGGACTTTGGGAGATGATTCCTCGATGAGAAAAAGCAAGGGTTGTTAATATACTTAATTTTTTTTGAAATCGAAAAATGTTTTCGTGGTATAGATTTTCGAAAAATAAAATTATCTTATGCTTTTCCATTCAAGTCTAAAAAAAAAGTCTGCTGCAAAATTTCGACACAGTCGATACTGCATAGTCCATGTGCAAATCACATGATCTTGGTTATTAATTCATGGAGTTGACAAATGAACGAAGTTTTAAACGAATTTTTAAGTGAACTAATGCATTTAGTCTTCTTCTTTCGAGTCAGCAACACTTTAAGGAACAAATCAAGATTTTCTTTGAACGACCATACTTCGACTGTAATTTTCACTTTTTTGATTTTCCACCGAACCGGTTTCTTGAAATTTTTCGAAAATTTGCAAACAGTGCAGATGGACGATTATAGTTATAATCATAGTTTCAAAAGGGGGTTACAGTGCACTGCGACCTCAAGGTCTATTGTGCCCACTTACAGAGCTGTTCCGACCACACCCTTTGCAGCTCGCCTTTCAGATGCAGATATCTGCGAAGGTTTCGACTGGGCTAGCTCCTCACTCCTACAAGTTTCTCGCCCAAGGCATTCTCTCCTTTGGTTCGCAATGCCAAAGCATTCATGACTAGGTGAATGGGGTTTTTTCCTTCCTCCTCCTCACAGAACCTACACTCGTCAGTGTCCGATAATCCCATTCTCAACAGGTGCTTCCTCAGGCGACAGTGTCCTGTCTTCTTACCAAGATCCAGACATCTTTTGGCTCTCGGAGTTTCAAGTTCCGAAGGAACTTAGTTGAATAATCCACCCCTGGAAGATTCCGCCAGAGTTTTTCCTTCTCGGCTTTCTCATTCCCCAGAAACTTCTTCCTATAGGTACACTTACCTATACCACAGAACGGTTCTGGGCCAATGAGTGACATTCGTGCGCCCTCTTTGGCGAGTGTATTGGCCTAACTTATTGAGTTTCTTCACTACTATTTTTGAGAATTGAAAAATGAGTTAACCTTGTTCATCGGCTCATTCATTTCCTTCAACGCTTCTATATCCTGGCTCCTTCATTTTCAATGCTCCTTTGAAAATTCTCAATTCCTGAAACCCAATTGACATCTTCTCAACACCCAGAAGCTGTCTGTCCATCTCAGCCCGAACATAACAATTTCAAGAAGCGATCGAAACAACGCGTTCTGGGTCATTTTGGCGAACATAAAGAAACGGACAAGATATAGTGTTTGCCTGCGTACATCTGTCCCCCGAGAACCAGTTCTAGGGGAAACCACTTTAATTTCCTACGATATAAATTGTATTATTAAAACTGAATTGATATACAGCGGGTTCATTAGGAGAGGAAGAAAATATACGTCTTAATTGCCTCGTCGAAATCCTGGGAATTATCGTGGCTTAGCGATCGGTAAAAGGAGGGGGGGAGGTTATCGATGAATATTAAATCGTCGACGAAGAAATGCATTCAGGATGACGACGACGACGACTTTCTGCCTACGGTTGGTACGACGTTTCGCATGTACGGTTGGTACGACTGTCAAGTATCTGTTGGGCGTTTGTTGGGTATCGCATGTTTAAGGAGAAGATAGTTAGTTACTTCGGTTCAAATATCATTGGAGGATATTGGACAATATCGTTAGAGGGCGCCACTCCGGAAGAGGTCCAACATGATGGGTTGCCTATGTACAAGGTTAAAAATTCGGACGAGTATTTTTTTTGCGTAAAATGAACCACAGATGTCTCTTGTGGCGAGCAATTTTTCTTCACGTCAACGTGTCTTGCATCTTGCTCCACAACTTCTCTCTTGTATGCCTGTAGTATGAAATATCCGAGGGTCCAGAGTAATAAAAATTTTTATTACTCTGAGGCCCTTAGGGTTGGGATTTGAGAAATATTTTCGATTTCGTCGTGAGATCACTAGAAGAAATTTTTTCAACTCAGTAGCAAAGAAATATTATATTAAAGAAGTGAATGATTTGAGAAATTTTTATATTCTCTGATATGTTTATGCTAAAGAAATTTGGGCATCCTGTTTGTTGGTACCTATGCAGTCTCTTGAATATAAATGAATGATATAATTATTGTATCAATAATCAAAGCCACGTAATGAAAGTGTTTTCAAAAGAAACATTTCAAAACTGGTATTTTTCACAAAACTTTCAGGATTTGAAGGTGAAAGTCGAATGCATAAAGAAATAGAATGAAACCAACAGCTCCAATGATATTCATGAATGAATTTTCCCAGTATGAACAAGCGCTTATAAGCTTCAAATCACTTCGCTGTGCATATACAGGGTTTTCCGGTTAGAGGTGTCATTCTGATATTCAAAGAAGAATTATAGTTTTTGAAATAAATGATCGGATGTTTATTTCATGCCGTTAATTAATAGTGGAAAATAACTTCATGCAAATGACCGTAAAAGGTCGATCAACGGTTTAGTTGGTTGTGTGGCACGTAGTGCTGTCTTGTTGAAGTAAACGTTGTCCAGATCCATACAATCAGATTACGGTCATAAAAAAATCGTTAATCATCTCTCGATAGCGCCAAGTTAAGTAATTAGTTGAGGTCCCAAAGACTCCGCCGGACCATAAACTGCACTAAGCACTCACACGTTGAGGATAGACAGGCTTTATAATAATAATAATATTCGGTTTGTGTCTCTTATTAACGAATTTTGAGCCGAAACGGCCTCAAACGATAGGGTTCTACTCCGTGATGATGAATCCGAGGTCAAATACAATTCTGTTCTGTTTGTTCTAGAGACTTGAGAAGTTCGTTAACCAGCCAAATCGTACAGGGTGTTCCATAAAATATGGCTATTCAAAATTTCCGTCCCGCCATATCTCAGACAAAACAAAACCAATCGATATGAAATTTTGCGGCCACATGCGAGATGCCATAATAAGCCTTTTGCTAATTTTGTGGCCATAATGTTAACCATATGATTTAATTAAAGTTATTACTGGATTTTTACAATTTCATTTTTTTAATCATTTTCAGAACATAATTCCGGTCGTGCCTATAGATTTTGCATTTATACTAAGCATGAATCTCAAGTCCCATACAATTTTGATGTGATAGAATTATTGCTCTACTAATAGACGAGCGCTCGAAAGTACCTGTTCGGGGCTTTTCTTGCATTTTTTTAACTCCATTTTCAGGAGAAACTCATCGTATGTTCACGTTACAGGAGGTATCAGTTCAAACCAAGCAAGATATTCCTAGAAAATTCATAATTGTAAGCAAAATTTTCAAAAGACACATTCGTACCCTGATCACTACTCGTTCAATTGAAATTTCCATTGCAATATAAGTATAAAAAAAATAAGAAAGCCCTTTCGAACGCTCGTTCTTTGGCGGAACAATGAGGGAACAATAAGCTTTGGTGTTAATGATAAGAGGAATTTATTCTCATTGGAAATTGCCATTAGCTTATTTCATAACTTCAAATGGGGTAAAGGAATCATCCCTTCATTCCATAATAATGGAATGTTTGAGCCTACTGAGAACTTCTGGTTTCGATCCAATCGGATTAACTTGCGATCTTTCACGGACAAACCAGAAGTTTTTCAGACGTTTAGGTGTGGACGAAAACTGTCCTTATTTCTACTTGGATAATAAGAAGTATTATACTTTTTATGATGTTCCGCACCTATTAAAATGTGCGCGGAATAATTTTCTGGAAAACGTTTTTAAACTTGGGGAAAATTACATAAATTTCGATGATATAAAAAAATATATAATTTGGATATGCAGAGTAATACTGGAAGATCACTTCCAAACTTGACAGAAACGCATATCTATCCTAATTCTTTTCAAAAAATGAATGTCAAGTTAGCGGCCCGGTTACTGAGTCACAGCGTTGCAGCTGCAATACAAGCTGCAACTGGAGAGTTGGTTTCCGACACTGCTCTGCATACAGCAGACTTTGTGGATTGTATAGACGGTTGTTCGATGCCTTGAACAGCACAAAGAAACATAATACTAAGCCCTGTAATAAGGTTCTTAGTGATAATAACCCTTGGTTTTATATTATTATATATTATTATATTATATTAATATTTGTGTTCTGTGGTTTTAGAAGCCATTAACAGAGGCTATGATGTAATGAAGGACCTTAAAAAAATAAATAGAAATGGTAAAGAAACCAGGCCAGATTCTTTCGATGGGTTTCTATTAACCATAAATGCGGTGAAACAGTTTTTCACTGAACAAAAACTAGAGGGTTTTCCATATCTGTTCACAGGAAGATTGATTCAGGACCCTTTAGAAAATCAATTTTCCGTGTATAGACAAAAAGGAGGGTATAATAGAAATCCCACAGTGAGGTCATTTAAAGCCGCATTTAAAATTAATATTATTCAAAACTTGATGAGACCTCCAAAAAGAGCAAATTCTAGCTCGCACCCTGATGACGATAGTGAATTGAGCTCGGAAAAAATTTTGACATCGCTGAATACTCCTCAATCACCCCATGATTCCACCTCTTGCTCGGATGATTCATTACTTTCTATGAATTCAGAAGCTCGACAACGTTACAGGATTGTGGAGTTGCTTATTTTGCAGGGTATCTCCTGAAAAATGTCTAGACAGATACAAATGTAACAATGTAAAATGAAATTGTCGAGCTCCGAAGATATCATAGAAAGTGATGAAGTTTTGATATTTTTTAAAAACTATGAACTAGGTTCTACAGGAGGCTTGAAATACCCCACCCTCTTAATGAAAAAATTCACAGAGCTAGGAATGAAATATTTCGAAAAATATATTGAGAAATATTCAGCGAGTAAAATTCTTTCCCGAATAAGAAAGCTCTTTATTAAGGGTCTACATTATCGTCAATCGGGGTGGTTTGATCACGATTCTGATTGCGAACCTCATAGGTCATATATTATAGACCTCCTTATTAGAACACTTATTTTTAAATATTGCAAAAAAGTGTCAGATTCTGTAAAAACGCCGAACAAAAGCAGAAATGTGAAATTGTCGATAATCAGACATGCCTGATTTTATATACTTTTGTACAATTTATATGAATATATAATGAACAATTTAAGCAGAGAATAATATTAATCGATTAAAATCAACCATTATCAAATTCGTACTTCGGAACTAATCTCGAGACAATAATTACAAGGTCAATATTGGTCGATTTTAATCGGTTAATATTATTCTCTGCTTATATTGTTTATTAATTAATAAGTGTTTGTTAATTGTTGATTTGTTGCTCTAACGTCTTGTGCAAGCCGATTACAGCTTTGTAATTGAAAAAAACATGAACCTAATCATACATTCAATAAAGTCAAAGAGCATTTCGTTCCTTTAGTTATAAGAACTTTTAATGTTGACGTCTTTTGTTATCCTGTATAAGAATTTGAAAAATAAATCTTGTTAAAATTTCATAGCTTGGTGTACTTCAACTTCTTTGATTGGAAACCTTCCGAAGAATATTATTCAATACTTACGCCGATCTGAGAAGGAAACTTATATGGAATTTTATAATTTTATTTTTCATGAAAAATCTCTTTGCAAACCAAAATTCGATATAATTTGAATCAAATATTCAGCTGAAAAAGTCTTATATGTATATTCATAATTAAACATTCACGTCCTTTCACAAAACAAATGAGATTTTCACAAAAAAGAGAATAGTTTTTTAAATCAAATTTTCTTTTTTTTTGCAGTATTCCAATATTTTAGTTACCTATTTGAGGTAGATAACCTTGACATGAAACTATTCACAGATAACAATTTTACATAATCAATCAAATTTAAAATTCTCTTTTTGAAAAACTATAAAATAATTTATACTTATTTTTCTGTAATCACAGTATTTCTTTTCAAACGCAAATCAGATCATACATTCCCTTCACGATCTCAATAGAATGAGTGAAATCCGATAACATAAACAAACCCCGCTACGACCAAAGCCGCAGAGCAATAAAATCCCAAACTCGAAACCTGGGTCATAAACTCAGTCTATTCAACATCGAAGTGTTTCTACTTTACTTGGCTCCGATTATTTACTCTTCACGTCAAGTTTTATACCCATGTAGAAACCTCTTTACCGACAAATGATTATAGAAATAGCCGCCTAGTGGGCGTATTAGGATGGACCCAAAAATCTGAGTTTGCCCATAATTCTAATAGGTACCGCCACATACGCACATCCAATGCCCTTTGCAGGGCGAGTAACTAACTATCTTCTCCTTAAACAATGGTATCGGAATTGTCGTTGCATTTGAGGCTGTAATGATTTATTGATTAAAGGTTATGGGCCTGTTTGTGTTTTATTTTAATATATCGGTTTTCTTCTAAGGACTTGACGAGGGACTTGAGATTTGAGTATGTGGAATTGACAATGTTCAAAGGTCGATTTAAACCAAATAAATATTATGTGCACTTGTCATATCTTGAAACATTTTGTTAATTACTTGACTCTCATACCATTTATGAATTATTTACTTAATTACTCAACCACATTTTTCAGGGCGTCTGTAAACAAATGCTAGGGACTTTGGGAGATGATTCCTCGATGAAAATAAGCAGAGGTAGTTCATATCAATTTTTTTCGAAATCGGCCTCCTTTCCGAGATACAGCCTTTGAAAGGCGATGACGAGTTGACAGTTTTAAATTTTTTTTACGAGTCCTAAAAACATTGAGTCATAAAACTATACATAATATGATTCATTAAGTAGATTTTACTCGAACAATTTTTTCAGATCTCCTAACTTTGATATTGGGGTTGAAAAAAACAATCCCCCATGATGTTTCTTCGAAAAATTTTTTCGTGGGATAGATTTTCGAAAAATAAAATTCTCTCATGGTTTTCCATTCAATTCTGGAGAGAAAAAGTCGATACTTTTCTCGTAAAAAATAAAAACTTACAAGCAGTTATGATCACTGTTTATTCCATTTCATCGTATGTTCCATAGAATGAATATTCTGAGATATTGTTTATGCCCAAATCGGTTTTGTCAATTATGCTTATTAATCGAAAGAAATTTCTATTTGTGGAATTAAAATATTACGGATATAATTTTCTTACGGAAATTAGTAACTAAACCATCAGAAAGTTTTATAGAACATCTTCATTTCCTGTCATAGACATACAATATCTTCTTAGAATAATCATTTTATGGAACACTATTTATACGATGAAATGGAATGACATGATTAAAAATGCTTGTAAGTTTTTATTTTTTTTCCGAGAAAAGTATCGACTGTATCGAAATTTTGCAAGAAACTTTTTTCTCCAGAATTGAATGGAAAACCATAAAAGAATTTTATATTTCGAGAATCCATCCCACGAAGAATTTTCGAAGAAAAATCATATGTGGTTGTTATTTTCAACCACTAATAATAAGTTATGGAATAAAAAAAATTGTGAATAACATCTACTTAATGAATCATATAATACTTATAATGTTTTATGACTAAGTGTTTTTAGGACTTCATTCTTGGAATAGAAACGAAAAATTTGTGACACATTTATGTCCAAATGAAATTGAATGAACAGTGATCAAACTGCATAACCCACAATCGATTCCTAAACTAAAGGATGAAATTATTCGTGTCTTTAGTAAGATAGAGCCCTAGTTATGTCAAAATGTCACTGAAAACTCAACAAAAGGGGGAACGCCTGCGGAGTTTGCAAGGGTAGGCCATTTGGCAGATATAATTTCTCGTACAAACGTGTCATAACAGATACCTCAATTACCAATAAAAAGTTAAAATTGGATGCAAATTATGTGCTTTGTTCGTTCTTGAAAAACCGCGCCATTTGAAACACCCTTCACAACACAAATCCATTCCTTCCCACAAACTATCCTTTCACCATCGTCAAATCTAATCATAATCCTTATTGAACATACAGAATAACCCATCGCTACCGCCGATGTCCATCCACCCATATCCTGTCGCTATCACGCACCGTTCGATCGAAATAACAATCATTACGCGTAGTTGCGGTAATAGCGTCGTGGCCTGCCGATCTAGCAGATACGAGGCCGGTAGACCAGTAGTGCCGCTACCGCTTCGCGCATTATAATCAATACCCATAAAATCGACTATTAATCGATATGGCTAACGCCACAACAACGGTCTCGATCATTAGAAGACCTCGAGGATGTAATTCTGATGTGTTGAGATCCATCACGTTCGGACGAAGATGTAGGAGGATATCGTACAGTTATGACGGTGTATATAGGACCCGGTAGGAAGAAGAATATAGAATAGAGAATATCCGTCGGTTTTCCTCGTCGATCAGCTTGAGATCGTTGAATAATAATAATAATAATAATAATAATAATATAATTAAAGGCAGTGGGGAATGTCTAGTACCAGAACCATTCCCATTCTCATATCAGCCACAGGAATTATTCCTAAGAGCCTCAAGTCCACCTCAAGGAGCTAGATTTGGATGAAAACCTGTTTAAAGTAATGCAAAAAGCAGTACTTCTGGTACTGCTAGAACGGTAAGGAAGTTTGTAGGTCACGATGGACACCAGGAACAACCATGGAGGGAAACATTGCAAAACCAACTACCACGACATCAACCGAGAGATCCAGGACCAAGCAACGAAGGACGAACAACCCAGGACCCAGGAGAAAAAGAACACCGAAGACCTCAGAGCTCAATCCCCCTGATACTTGCTATCCGGATGAGTGAATGTTCCCCTTAGTAGGGAGTGTGATAGCCGATCGCTAGGGGTGTGAAAAATCACACCCTTTCTACGCTAATAGGCTCAAGTCGATAATAATAATATGAACGTATTCGTTTATCTCTCTAGAGTGAGAGAGATAAACGGAGAAGAAATAAAGGCAATGCAGGCAGGAGATCTATACAAATACCTTGGAATGAAACAATGTCAAAGTTTAGACCAACGCGTTATGAAGGACGAACTAACAGCAGAGTTTACCAGAAGATTAAGGAGCGTTCTGAAAACAAACTGAACAGCAAAAATCTCACAAAAACTGTTAACACCTACGCTTGCTCAGTTCCCACCACTTTCGGAATAGTGGAGTGAAGTAATAGAGATCTCGATCGCCTTCAACGAAAAATGAGAACACTGTGCACAAAGGCCACCAGCATCATCCTAAATGCTGTGTTGAGAGAACAACGATTCCAAGAACTCAAGGCGGGCAAGGCTTTGTGGATATAAAGAAAGTGGCAACTGAACAGATAAAACTTGGGAAAATACTTTGTGGACAAGTCAAATACATCGGACTTCCATAAGATACTGACTGAAGCAGATGATTCAACACCTCTTCTGCTAAGCGAGCACCCCCATGAAAACACCACACAGACGGATAGTGATAAAATTAAAAGATGGAAAGAAAACCCCTATATGGAAAACACTGAACGAGGTCATCCAGGAACATGTCGACATTCCTGCGTCGAACTACTGGCTGACTTCTGGAAGATTGTTTCCTGAGACAGAAGGTTTCCTCCTTGCCATTCAGATCAAGTAGTGCAAACTAAAAACTATCAGAAATATATCATGAGGATAGAGCCTCACCGACGATAGATGCCGCTAAGGATGCCAAACATCAGAAACAATCCAACATATTATAAAAGGCTGCCAAATGTTTGCTGGAAATGAATATAAGAGTCGAAATGATGCAGTTTGTAAAATACTTCATCAGGAACTCGCCATCCAGTTGAAGATGCTGCAATCCGAACCAATTCCACATTATAAGTATCAGCCTGAAGTAATACTGGAGAACCACCATTACAGGCTATACTGGGATCACAGAGTATTTACAAATTTAACAGTTGCTAAAAACAGGCCAGACATAATTCAAGTGGAGAAGAAAGAGAAGAGAGCAATACTTATAGACGTAGCCATACCGAATAACAACAATCTACGTCAAAAATACGCAGAAAAGATATCGAAATATCGAGAGCTAAAACTACAGATCACAAGGAGTGGGGAATGTCTAGTACCAGAACCATTCACATTCTCATATCAACTATGGGAGTTATTCCTAAGAGCCTTAAGTCTAACCTCAAGGAGCTAGATTTGCATGAAAACCTTTTCAAAGTAATGCAAAAAGCGGTACTTCTCGGTACTGCTAGAACGGTAAGGAAGTTTGTAGGTCACGATGGACATCAGGAACAACCATAGAGAGAAACATTGCAAAACCAACTACCACGACATCAACCGAGAAATCCAGACCAAGTAACGAAGGAAAAACAACCCAGGAGAAGAAGAACACCGAAGACCTCAGAGCTCAATCCCCCCGATACTTGCTATCCGGAATGAGTGAATGTTCCCCTTAGTAGGGAGTGTGATAGCCGATAGCTTGGTGTGTGAGAAATCACACATTTTATAAAACTACATTTCACAGAACAGTGATTTTCTTGAAATGATTCAATAATTTGAACTTGTCGTTGTCTCGTGTACGAAGCCATTTTTATAAAAATACTCAGACAAATTCAGTACGCCATCTATATTTTATTCATTTTAGATCAATCGAGATTTTATCTCGAATGTTAAACAAACCACTAACTCGAATGAACCTCTTTCCATTCAAGATTATCCAGACAAAATAACCTAGAACGACGTAGTAATAATGAAGGCATTATAAAGGCCATCTCACTTCATTTTCCTTGCACATCGTGAATTTGTGCGTATCTCGAACGTTTTTCATAATTGAGCAATTACACTCGCTCTGAAGGTGCCAATTTCGCCCTTTTTTCTATCGAGAACCGATCTAAATTAAATCAGAGATATTACCTATACGTTCGATCAATTACGCATCGGTTCAAGGTTGCGCCATTTTTTTATTTATTTCTCGAGATAGGTGAGTAATTGGTGCAATTTACATACATTTTCACCTTCTACGAATGTTTATCTTCGATTTCTCATGATTGGCGATCGCGCCGAGATGACAGCTCGCCGTGGCTGTCTTTATAAAGAGTGTTGGAAAAGGAAATAACGTTTTTCCTTTTGTGTCGAGAGTTACAATACTGGCGTGCTGTAATATCGGCGGTGTGATGAATGAAACTTCAGTAGAGGGTTTCCAAATAAGACGTGTTATTTTGATATTCAAAGAAAAATGCCATTTTTCAATATTAATGATCGGATGTTCATTTCATTATAAAGAAGAAGCTATGACGTTAATTGTGAAAATAAAATCAGGCAAATGACCACCACGACAAAGCTTACAGGACCGTATCCTTTTAATGAAATTTTCCTTATTCAAGTTGCAAAGTGGCTGCCCTATGTCCTCGGTAGCCTCACGAATTCCATCTTTGAAGTCTTGAATCGACGCTGGCTATTGGTGTAGAACTTCTCCTTCACGTGGGCCCAAAGGAAGAAGTGGCAAGGTGTTAAATCACAAGATTTCGGTGGCCAATTGTGATTACCTCTTCGGGAGAAAACACAGCCCAGAAACTTTTCCGCAAGATATCGAAGGTTTCGTTGCTTGTGTGACACGTAAAGCCGTCTTGTTGAAAGTAAACGCTGTCCAGATCAATACTATGCAATTTCGGCCATAAAAAATCATTAATCATCTCTCGATAGCGCAATCCATTCTCCGTAACTGTTGCCCCAGCCTCATTTTCGAAAAAGTGAGGTCCAATGACCCCGCCAGACCATAAACCGCACCAAAGAGTCACACGTTGTGGATGAGAGGCTTTTCAACAATAACTCTTGGGTTTTCCAAGCCCTAGATGCGACAATTTTGCTTGTTGACGAAGCCACCGAGATGGAAATGGGCCTCATCACTCAAGATGATTTTTCGATGGAATTCCGGATCTTTTTCACGCATTTCAACGACCCCATCAGCAAAGACACGACGTTGTTGATGATCGCATGGCTTGAGTTCTTGTGTTAACTGAACTTTATAAGTCTTAAGACCCAAATCTTATGCAAATACGGTGTAATGACGTTTGTAAAATGCTAATTCCAAAGAAAGACGAGGAGTGAACAAACCTGGGGTTTCTTCAACACTTTCGGCAGAAGCAATATTCTCGGCTGTTCTTGAGCGACGTGCACGGGTTTTATTCTTCACATCACTAACTTGTCCCAACAGCTCGAATTTTTCCACCAATTTCTTTATTGCTGTCCGACAAGGTGATTCACGACGACCCAAAAATGTTCGAGTTTTACGAACCATCTCTGCCAAATTTTCACCATTCTTATAGTGAATTTTTATAACTTTACTGCGTTCTTGAAGCGCGTTTCGTTGCATTTTCATTAATGGCGTAGTTTCTACTTGTCAAATGTCAAAAAATGACAGCTTCAAACGTGACATCTACCGAAATAGCGGGCTATTCAAAATAACACCTCTAATTGGAAAACCCTTTACAATGACACGGTGAAATTGGTCGATCAAATTGGCCCGAAAACAGTTGAAACTATCGGCTATAACGTCAACGAGATACCGATTTCGTTTAATGGTTTTTTAATCGACGCCATTGACCAAACAACTACCGTAGGAATTCGAGTTGAATTAGACCGAATTACAGTTTTTATGCGCTAATATCGGTGCATTCATTGATAATAATTACGCTTCCGAATCGAGCATGGACAGACGGATGAATTGAGTCATTTAGAGGGAAGAGAGGGGATCCTAATGACAGAAACGTGGCCCCGGTTTGGTTTGGGCCCAAATTGGGCACCATGTGGTACACCCTGAACTGAAGAAAATTCAAAAAATGATCTATTATTATTACGTTTTGTTTGCTATTATTCGTTCGTGTAATGGTTTATGTGGTATAAGGTTGATATGATCGCGGAGTATCTAGTATTATGTATGATTATCATACCACAGCGACATCTGTTAGATTATTTTGTGGATATTACACTAGAGTAAAATTACCGAAATTAAAATAACTGCTTGTTTCATTGTTTGAATTGTGGCATTTTAACAGTATCCGAAGCATCAGAAGAAAAATGAATTCAAAAAATTCAAGAAAACAAATATCGATGATCTGTTTTTGATTCATTTAGTTGTCAGACAATAAATCTCGCAATCTTTTTGAGAGCTCGTTTTACTTAAACGAGTGCTATGTCGTTTTGCCCAAATGTCTGTCATTTTCGATTTTGAACCGAAAATTGTCTCAAAAGATAGGGTAAGACTCCCTGATGACGAATTCGTGGTCAAATTCAATTCTGTCCGTGGGGCCGTCCGGCCGTTCGTTAGCACAATAATTTTCTAAGGGGTTGTACTAGAGACTTGAAATTTTCAGGAAAAGTTCGGGTCCAAATGGCTCGGTTAAGTTTGTAAACCATCAAACCGTTCCAATAAATATGCCCATTCAAAATTTTGTTCCCAATATCTCATAAAGAACAAAACGAATCGAAATGAAACGTAAGAGCCAAATGCAAGATGCTCATAACAAACCTCATCCAATTTTATGACCATAATGTGAACAGACCATAGGAAATTTAATTGGAATATTGACAGAAAAACCTTTATATTTCATGGAAAGATATCCGATTCGAAAGAATTTCTTTTGTTAATGGAGATCGATATACTACTCATGTTCATCCAAAATTTCGTGGCCTAGTATCAACAGAACCATAAAAAATTCACATACCAAAATATAAGATTGGGATGAATTTCTTCTGTGGATAAAGATTGATATATTGAATCTTCGTGAAAAAATTTGAGGCTTAGTGTTAACAGAACCATAGAGAAATCATTGGAATTTGAAAGACGAATCTTTGTATTTCCATAACAAAATATCCGATTCGGGTGAAATTTATTTTGAGAATGAAAACTATATACTGAATGTTCATGCAAAATTTCAGGAGTATGATCAAAACCATTGAATTTAATTTTTTTCATTTATATTTTTTACATATTTCATTTTCTGAATAATTCTCAAATATAATTACGATTGTAACGGGATTCTGCACTTATATATTTGGTATCAATCTCAAATCCCATATAAAATTAGAGGTAATAGTAGGTATTATCGATCAACCAAAGAACGAACGCTCAAAAGCTCTGCTCAGGGCTTTTCTTAAATTTTTTTCAGCCCAAATGTTACTAAGATTGAATGAAGGTTTCGGTTATTTACATGAAAGCTGCTTCTCTCAATTTTCCACGTTTCAGGAAGCTTCACCTCATAGAATCCTATGCTCTCACGGTCTTCATTCACATTAGTATGGTGGAAAAGCTTCAACTAATTACTATATTTTTTAATTTGAACATTTGAATAACCTTTAGTTTTCTCCACTATAGGCTCTACCACATTCACAAAAAGTACTTCATATTGTATTTTTTTTGTTCTCCAGAAACGTTGGAGGTCAATTGGCCACCCAAATCATGTTATTTGACACAATGGACTATTTCTAAACTGAAGGATGAAATTATTCGTGCCATCAGCGAGATAGAGCCTCATTATGTCAAAATTTCATCGAAATTTCTGACAATAGGGTGACGAAAGTTGCTTTTCTGAAAGTTGAAAGTGTAAAGCTTCTTTCCTGACGACGAGACGGCACAAAGGCCATTTTTTTATGATATTAATGGTATTCCATATCGAAACCTGAAAGTATTTCGATGTAGTTTTCACAGTCACATTTATTTCAACGATATCCGCCGCATAGTTATCAGTCACTCAATCAGCAAGTGGTGAAATTAACCCTAAGAATGCCAAATTCCCTATTTGCACTGATGCGAAAACTCAACACATCCTAAACCTTAATAAACCCAATTATCAACATTTCAAACTTTCTCGAAACCTCAACAAAACTCACAAGTACCCATCAACACATTAATCAACATTTTTAATCGTCCACCCCGTCTCCTTATCTCCACCAGAACATCGCACGGCCGTCTCGACTCACCGAGCTCGATCCTATACACCAATACCATTACGATGAGATAGCAGATCATAGAGATGTAGATTGATATCTGCGCGATCGATGCTACTATCTGCTTAATTAATTGGAGGCGGCAACAGGGCATAGCCAGGGAGCTCGTAGTTAATTATCGCGATGGAAAAAGATGGAAAGAATGTTCTCTGTCTTGCTCTGGGTTGTTTGAATTCAGTGGACGATGTTATTGTGTGTCTGGTACACTGTCTTCTTGTGTGGTTCTTTCTTGTGGATTGAGGAATGAAAGTCTGTTGGGGTTTAGGTAGAAAAGGTAGATTGAAATGGGGAACTGAGTGCTATGGTTATGATTGAATGTCTGTTGTTTATGAATTTCGGGCTGAAAACTAAGAGTTAGACTCACTTGGTTTACCTTGGTATCGCAAATGGTAGAGAACTGACTATTCCTCTACTAGCATAATGTAAACATTTTGTACTAGTGACAGTAGAGTACTAAAGATAATGCACGGTAGAATTGAGTGGATAGCACGTGTGGAATAGTACACTCTACTGTAATATCTCCAATCTACAATTTCACTTTATTCTGCCCGTTTACTGGTTGACTACATCAATGAACAGACCCTTGCCTGTTTTAGTAAAATAGTACGTCTTTCTATTCTACCTTTGTGATTCGGACAATTTTCACAGTTCGAACTATCCTCTAAAATAACTTAAACTATGCCAATACAGTAACTCTACCGAAATTTATAGAGTAGAGTTAATTCTATCATTTACCCTACCAATCTACATGGTGACCAGAATAGGTGATCCCAGAACTACAACTTTTAATCATATGAGAAAAATAAAAATAAATTGCGGTCATCTTTTATCGAAAAACTCATTATGCCGTCTACAACTTTACTCCATCTTCATTCATTTTTGAGTTTTAAGCCAAAATAGACTTTGGCCATAATTTCTTTTCCTGTTTGTGCCATGACACTCGAAACAAACATAATCCATTTATGGAAACAATAATCTATTGTTTCTCGAAATAATTTTGCTGCCTCTCCTGAATATGGGCTATATGCTAAAAAATATTCCAATCTATTCATTGTCAAATGATTCTTAGGTCAATTTAAGACAGGTTATATACATGGTGTCACGGAAATGTGGGAAATCTCTCGGATTCAGATGTACATAAAAAATTAAGATGACAAGTTCCCATATTTTTTTCCTAGCGGCCCTCCCTGCAAAGATACGACCTACCAAATAACGCCACTAGAAATCTATTTAAGTGAATAAGTTTCAAACTACTCGATATAATTTGATGAAAATTTGATATGATTAAACGTATAAAGACCTCTAAAATCGCCGCACCCAAATTTCAATTAGCTCGTTAAGTTTATCAGGCGGTCTGGGTTTTACATTTTAACGCTTACATTTTTAACACCCTGTATGATAAGGTGCTAAAAAACAAATTTGGATACCTTGAACATTAAGCTGAAGAAAAGGAACTCTTGTTCAGTGTTTATAAAATGAACCGTTTTCGAAAAAAAATAATGAAAGAAGTGAGTAATTGAAATTTGTTCCACTAAAATGAATTTCCAGTGGCGTCTTAATCCGAGATATTCCTCACATTTTCCTGGGCCTACTGTATATTTTTGAACGAGAAACAACGGTGATTTTCTTGAAGTGAAAATAAATAATTGTTTTCATAAGAAAAAAACAAAATTTATGTAATACTTAGCTCAGGAAGGAAACCCCCCGCAAAAATCAGAATAGTATTTTATATTTCTCAGGGTTAAAAAGTCTCAGTTCAGCAATTTTGGCCACCTGCACAGTATGGTTTCAAATAGTCCATCGGCTTCACTTTTAGTCGGCTTGATCTTGTTTGATCCTTGAGCAAATGATGTCATAACATGGTACAAGCGATGTCTAATTCTTGATACGTCGTGGAATTTACTGATTTGGTTGTTTGCTATGGACACCTGAACGGCAGCGATATTTTAGACACACTCAATTTGTTATTGCCTGTCTCTCAAAGTTGCTGTTCACAAAGTCCGAATTTAGGTAGATATTTTTTATAATGTGGAGACCTTGCTCATTCGAGTAGCTTACCATGATGAAAATGTTGAGTTTACTGAAAAAATTGGCAATGACAGTTCTACGATAAGTGAAAGGGTAGCTTCACAAATTAATTCAAGTTGTCAAGTCCCTATTGGAAAACACCACATGATGTTTCCCAGGGCTAACTTAAAGTATATTCCTGCCATTTCTAAATGCGTTCACGAGTCAATACACCCAAATTCCTCCGAAACGAGAAGACAAGGTATCTCTCGAGCATCACCTCAAGCTACTACCAACAAGCAACCAAAGAAAAAAGTAGAAAACGGACAACGCCAAACAAAAACCACTTATCGAACTCCTGTTATGTAATTATCAAATCCACGGATCGTCGAAGAAGTGGCCCATGTACCGCACGGGTGTGGTTTCGGGCGAGTCTCCTCCGCGTCCAACATCCGATGGACCTAGTGGACCGAGACTTTGGTCTTCGCGTCCGTTCTTCTTCGATAGGGACACGCACCTAGCTTGAGCTCCTAGACGTTTTTTTCTCCTGGTGTTAGATGTTGCGTGAAGATGATTTCTATCGCATTGTTACGTATTTTTCGGAGATTTTGATCCAAACTATTCACAGACATACACTCACCCACGAAATAATCGATCTACTCAAAAAATTGATGAAGTTTGTTAACTCATAAATATGTTATTTCAAGTCAATTGTAGGTATGTTCATCCTCAATTAATCACCAGTTTTGAATTTCGAAAATTTGTTTGTACCCTAACTTTACAACCACCTCTGTGTGTTCCAGTTGTTCCAGAATGTGATTACTCATTTTCATCATCAAGACACATTTTCTCTTGATAATTTATTTCTTCATTTATAACATTAGCTCAATTGTAGTTGAAGATACCGGGTTTTCAGTAAAACATTGAATTTCGCTAAGGTTACACACAGTACTTCAACAAATTCAACCTGAAATCCTGACCTAATGAAAATAACTGAAAACAAAGTCGAAAAAATAACGTGTTTTCAGCCTAAAAGCGAGTTGCAGGTGCAATTCGTCTCGGCATGTCCTCATTAAGGTTTTGAATCAATTGAAGCATCACTGAGCTGCTGCAAATTTTCTGGAGTCGGTAGCGAGATCGGATTTTCCTCTCTAGAGCATCCAAACAAATCTGGTCTTCGAGCAGGCCAGTTGAATTCTTGGATATCAACCCCTGCTAAATACTCCCTGGCAATACTAGCCACATGTGGTTGATGCGGTCAGGCATTATAAAGCATTAGCACGAATCGTCTCCGATAAGCGGTACATACGGAACAACATCTCGCGTTAAAACTTTTCTTGTTATATGTATTCAGTTTATTTTCATAACGTTCGAATTTAAGGTTAAATCTTTCAAAATACTTTCATAGCCATAGCTAAATTGTGGAGTTTGATATTTTGCTGAAAACCCTATCTTGAACAAAAATTGAGCTATTGTTATAAATAAAGAATTAAATATCGCGAGAAGATGTGTCTTGATGCTGAAAAGAAGATCACACGTGGAACAACTGGGACACACCAGGGGTGGTTCTAAAGTTAGGGTAAAAAAAACCGATTTTGTTTCACCATGTATAAAATGACGTACGCCGAGTTTTATTGAAATTCGAAACTGGTGATTGATTGAGGATGAAAAAGAATGGCCCACAAGTAGAACCTTGTGGAACCGCCTTTCCTTAACCGAACCTAACAAATTTATCCTGTTTCTCCAACATTTTCCCATTCCCTCGCTCCTTCATTATTCGAAAAATAATATTTATCTCTCCCAGAAAGAATCATCATTGTCTCATCCGCTGATGCCGCCGCGACGCATTTATCGGGGGCGTCGGCGATCCGTCGACGTTTCGGACTTAGACAAATGACGCGGGGGTGGCACCCGCCATTATCGTTAACCCCCCGGGGTTCCCCCGACGTACCCCTAGCAGACGATCATCAGTCTTGGTCATTATGAAGACGACACCAAACGACTCACCACCACTGTTCGAAGAAGATGTGCAAGAGCTAGGATATATCTGGCAGCCCTGAGGGGGAGAAGACGCGAGGGGTCATTTTGGGGGTCTTGTGAAAGATAGCGGTGGACTTCCTGTGCGAGATGTGTCGTTTGTATGGCAAGGGAAGAGGATATGTCGTATCGATGACGTTGCATCGATTTTAGATTAACACTTTTAACGGGATGTCGACCGAAGATGTAGGTGGGGATGTTCCAGGTTTCAGACTCTCTGTTTGGTGTTAGTGAATAAGTGCGACGAACTTAAGGATGGTATATCTCTCCAAAAATATGTACAAAAGATCCTATTGACTAACCCTTAACTAAGATGCACTGTTTTCGAGTTGGAATTGAACGGAATGTTTTTGGGATTATCTCCGGAATGTTTCATCATACTGGAACAGCTTTCTTGAGCATTTTCTCTTCATATCAAGCTGTGTTTCTGGTGATAATAGTTACAGAATGGTGAAGGTTTGAAGGGGTAACCAGAAGATCATCAGTAGAGACCGGATATACGCATTTGCATATTTAAGACATTTTCAGCGGTATTTGCATATTAGCTAAGAGCCAGTCATAATGCATATTTTCGGTACAAATTTTCTTCCCTGCATTCCGAATTGCGATAAAAGTGCTGAATTCGACCAAATTCCACGAAATATATGGTCTATTGAGTAATAATACTAATATTGTGACTTTTGTCAGATTTGCAAATCACTTTTATCGCATTCCGCTACGAAAGTATCCAAATAATGAGTAAAATACGCCAAATGAACTCCACGTAGCCATAGGCATTTCCAATGAACTTCGAGAAAAGTTTGAAAAAATATTGAAAGGAAATCCAGGTTTCGAAGATTTCCCTCTTATCGAGAGTTTTTATTATGGGACGGCAGAAGTTTTACTTGAAACTATAAGGGGAAACATAGCATCAAGATTCAAATTCTCACCAGTTATGTCCGCGGATGTAGAGTGAACCATTTCCACATATTCAAAAATATTCAAAATGATCGAAGACAAAATTGAACACTCGAAACAATAATTAATTGTGAACGTTTACAAAAACATCAAATTAAATTTTAAAATCATATTATTAAGAGTTATTGAAATGTTGATTTTGAAATAAAATTACTTTTCTTTTTTTTTAATTCCACAAATTCATCATCAAATCTTGCATATTCTACAGGTTTTTGTGCATATTTTGCCTATTTTCGTCCATATTTCAATCATTTTCGTGCATATAACAACGTTTTTATGTTGCATATAATCCGGTCTCTAAATTGATTAGTCTTGGTCATTACAAAGACTCCCACAAATTTCTGCGTACTGTTTCGAATTAGTATATTTCACTGCAAATATTCAGCTCGATCGAATTGACCAATTCTGAATTCTTTGGAAAATTAACATCCAAGAAAAAAATTTTTTATGGTTCTGATTATGCGATCAGAACCCTCAAAATAAATTTCACTCGAATCGAATATTTTGTTGTGGTAAAACAAGGATATTTCTTTTCATTATTCCGATTGAAATATCTGTAGTTTTGTTGACACTATGGCCACAAAATTTCGTGAGAGGCTTTTTATGAGCATGTGGCGCAAAATTTCAGATCGATCGTTCTCCTCTGTCTAAGATATCGAGAAAAAACATTTTTGATGGGCATATTTTATTGAATACCCTGTACGATTTGGCTGGTTTACAAACCTTACTGCGGCATTTAAGATTCGAATCGACCCTGAAAATTTCAAGTCTCTGGGATAATCCATTCGAATTATCGACTTTAAGGACTGCCCCAAGGAAGGAATGGAATTTGACCACGGATTCCTCATCAGTGAGTCGAACCTTATAGTTCGAAACCATTTTCCACACAAAATTTGAAAACTCCAGACATTCGGAAAAACGATATAACACTCTTTCAAGTGGAACGGGCACTCCATAACAACCCTGTTATTTGATTTGTAGAATTACTCTTAAAAAAATAATAAATAAAATAACTATATAAAGTTAACAAACACATTATGAAGTTGTACATCGAGACATCAAAGCATGGTTGGGAAAATCAGCAAATCTAACATACATTAATGAAAGTCTTGAGGCCATCATGGACCATGAAGTATCGGTAATTACTTGATTCAAACCCTTTCAAAGTGAGGATACCTCAGACTGGTAACTTCAGGGCAGTTCTTCTCGAAACAGGTTGATATTGTGTAAAAACGATCTCTGGAATCTATGAAGACCAACTTCTATGACCTGTCAAGAGAGGAGACTCAACTTAAAAGCTAGCGTGGCCTTCAACCCGTCCGGACTCAAATCCCATGCACCCAGCCCATCAATTCCTTCCACCGCTCGCATCTCGAGCCTTCTTCGGGTGCCAAAGAGCCTTCAGTCCATCGACATTTCTCGCCTCCGTGTCAGACGGCCGTCTCTTTTGCATCGGAAACGAATTAAGGTTATGTCGGCCGGTCGTTAATAACGCCTCTAATCGAAGTCCAAACAAACGAAACGCTATTTGCATGCCAATTAGCACCCGATTTTTTCTTCGTTTTTTGGTCTTCATAGTGCGACTTGGGACTCGAACTGCACTCCCGTCTTCATTAAACTGGTATTTTTCGTAATTAGCGGGATCATCTGCATAATGATGATTGACGTGTTGGCGGGAGGTGATAGGCAGTCGAGCGAGGAGAAGAATTCGCGTGGAGTCAGGAGAGCTTTTTGTTATTTGTTCATGTGGTGAGTTGGGATTAACATTTTATGAATATTTTGACAGGAAGGTATTGGGTGTGGATTGTTTGACAGTTATGGTATGAAGCGTTGTAGTGAGAGGACTGGAGTGAGGGGGTTCTTTCTACCAGTTAAATCATACTAGAAAACTACAACAATATTAATTTCATTGTGAAATTAATGTATTAGAGACCTCAAATGATAGGGTTCGACTCTGGTGAATCCGTGGTCAAATCATCAGTTGAATGCAGAATTATCCCAAGTCCTTTTTCCAGAAAATCGGTTTATGGCCTAAAAAGATGCTTGATACTACACTCCATCTGATGCAGAAATATTGCAAGTTCATCTTATATTCCTACCTCACTTTTTCAATTTCATATAAACTCACGTGATAGTTCAATCTAGCGATTATGTGGACATAGCATTAGTTCTGACCCATACCATAAGGACATAGTTTAGTTGAAAGTGAACATAAAATAGTTCTGATATGCAGAACCACCATACAAGGTTATATTAGGTCCCAATTTTTCGGAAATTTCTTTTTGGCAAATTTTGACCATAACAAAACAATCAGGATCTTCAAGTTGAAGTTCAAAATGAATAAACTTTTATATTTTTCAATCAGCTTTTGACCTTTTCAAAAAAAACGTGTCTACTGAAAAGTATTAATTTCGGTCTTAGTATAGTTCTGCATTCAACCGACGAAATTCAATTCTGACCATGGGGCCGTCGGCCCTAAGCACGATAACATTCGAGGAATTATTCTAGAGACTTCATATTTTTAGGGTGAATTCGGTGCCCAAATGGCTCGGTTAAGGTCATTAACCAGCCAAATCGTACAGGGTGTTCCATAAAATATGATCATTCAAAGATTTTTTCCTCCATATCTAAGATAAAACCGAACCAATCGAAATGAAATTTTGCGGGTTACATGCAAGATGCTCATTATAATCCGCATGCAAGGTTTTTGTTGTCATATTTTAACATAACCATAAAAAATTTAATTGGAATATTGAAAGGAAGAATCTTATATTTCCATTACAAAATATCCGATTCGAGTGAAATCTGTTTGTGAATGAAAATTAATATACTGAATGTTCATGCGAAATTTCAAGAGGAACGCATCATCTGAATCATAGAATTTAATACAGTCGAACCTCCATATAACGAACGTTTTTATAACGAATTTCGTACAAGACATTGCACCTTAAATTCAAATTCCACGTTGAAAACACCCTCTGAAACCAAGTAAATTTCATCTAAACATTACGCTTATGTGCGAAATGTCTAAAAGGAAGTGGTTAAGTCTGAATGATAAACTTAAATTTATCAATGAAGTCGACCGCGACATTGCCGACTATACTAGAAACAAATATCCTGTATAACGAAATTTCTTCATAAGAATTTTTTGCGGATTTAGCACTTTCGTTATAGAGTAGTTCACTGTATTTCAATTATTGATTTTACATATTTCATTTTTGAATAATTCACAGAATATAATTCAGACCCTGCTGAGATTTTGCATTCATGTTCTCAGCATGATCTCAAGTCCTATACAAAATTTTGAGGTGATAACATTATTGCTCCTCCACTAATTAAAGAGCGCTCAGAGGCACCTGCTCAGGGCTCTACTTGAATTTTTAATTCATTCATCTGCCCCAAAATTCATTTTATCATTTTTTTTTGCTAGATCTTATCAGTGGAGCCCAAATTTTTTTGACACTAGCGGACACTTGACTGATGCGGTTTTCGGTTATTGATATGAAAGCTAACCTCTTAATTTTCAACGTTTCAGTTTTTCTTCGTTTGATATTATGGAAGTTTCACCCCATAAAATCTTATGGTCCTCATTCAGGGCATGTTGGACAAGCTTTAATTGATCATTTTTCACGTATGTCCGCATACACGTGTAGTCCGTTCACGAAAGTTTGGGCCGTCGGTTGGCCATGACAATTTAGCATATTCCACTGTGTATATTAAAATTTACGTTATGACAGCAAATACTGCAAACATCAGATAAATAAACAAACGCCTACTATGCGCTCAAACTTTCGTGAATGGACTATAGATCATAAACACAAATGACAGAGGTCATAGAACATACCAAACTTTAAATTAAAGATATAGTCCGTTCACGAAAATTTGAGCCGTCGGTTAGCCTTGATAATTTGGCATATTCCACTGTGTATATTAAAATTTTAGGTTATGTTGTTTATTTTCTTGTCAGATTGATACGCAATATTGTCAATATTGCATAGAGTTCTCTGATAACTAGCAAACTCGTCGGACGAGGCCGGGTACATTCGGCAACGTTGACTTTATTTTACGTTATGACAGCAAATACTGCCAACTTCAAATAACTAAACAAACTCCTACTATGCGCTCAAACTTTCGTGAACGAACTACAGTCTATAGATGAACCATAGAGCTACAAAACCAAAACGTGTGAACCACAGATCCCAACTCATTTCACGACGTATCCGCGTCGGAACATAGACAACTAAAGAAGGTTAAATGTTAGATTCCTTCTTCGGACGGTCCGTTACGGCATCAGATGGGTCCCAGGGGACACGGAGGGACGTCGCGTAGCCCGTTGTCGACTTCCCGGAACCGCTTATTTCCCGGAATCGAAGTGGCGACGAACCAACGTCGGCTTCAGCCGCGAAATTCGGTTAATTCGATTCCGCCGTATTGTTTCCAGAAGAATGGCCTGTCATAGAAGTCGCTACCGGTTCGGAGTATCGGACGGCTCTATGTCGCCCGAGGGCTAGGGCCGCGTTCCGACAGAGAAGTGTCTGTTCATTTGGACGAGCAGAGACGGAATAGGAGGATTCAGTGCGTTCGATGGAACATTGAGTAAAAATCTCAGAGTAAGAAATAAACATAGAGATGCCCCTTCCGTGAATAGTACTGCATTGTAATTAACCAAAATAGAAGTGAGATGGAACTCATTTCACTGCCACACTGGGTGAAGTGAACAATCAATTAAATTTTCATTCCTACAATTCCTGAATATAAGACAATATTCTCGTAATTTTGCCTTAGCTATAATTACCGGATAGCCTTAAGCAACATAAACTGCCACCAAATCATTTAAATAATTCAGTTTATGAACGTCTAATCGAAATGAAAATGTTAACACTTCGCATCAAGAAACTAAACACTACCAGACAATGTTGCCAAACTGACAGAATTATCTGTAACAGACGCAAGCCGTTAGTATCAGAATAAGGGAGCGGTAAACCAATTATCCAAATACGGAATAAACATACGGCACGATTTCGCAACGCCGGAAGTTTGTTAGCTCGTATAAACAGATTATACCTAGACTGACAGATAACTTTAGAAGGGATTGTTCATGAAAACTCCTCTACAGGATTCCATGAACTTCCTCTTGAAAGGCATTCGCATCACACGTTCCTAAAAAAAAGACCCTTTCCAGATTTTTATTCTGCCCCCAAAATAAAATGCCATATCTCATAACCGATTCAAAGTTTGCGAAGTACAACGTTTGAAGAATTTTTCATTTAGATATTGGGTGGATACCCTGATGGCAGAGCAAACTTTGCTCAATTTCTGCAACAAAACCTAAGTATGTTCTTCCCAGTTCAAAAATTAGTCCTAGAGACTTGAGATTTTCAGGGTGAGTTCGGTTCCAAATGCCGCGGTTGAGTTCGTTAACTAGCCAAATCATACAGGGTGTCCCATAAAATATGGTCAATCCAAAATTTTTGTTCCTCAATATCTCAGACAAAACGAAACCAATGGAAATGAAATTTTGCGGCCACACGCAAGATGCTAATATCAAGCACCATACAAAATTTTGTAATCATAGTGTCAACAGAAGCATAGAAAATTCAATTGGAATATTAAAAAGCAGAATATTTATATTTCCATAACAAGATATCCGATTCGAGTGAAATTTATTTCGTGAATGAAAATTGACATACTGAAGTTAATGCGAAATTTGGAGAGGATCGCATCATCAGAACCATGAAGTTAATTTTTGATATTTTACACATTTCATTTCTTTGAATAATTTCCAGATTATATTTCCGATCGTGCTGAGATTTTGCATTCACATACTTAGCACGAATCTCAAGTCTTATCAAAATTTTGAGGTAATAGCATTATTGCTCTACTAATGAACGAGGCTTTCCTTCATTTTTTATAATATATTTTGTTTCATGCCGCATGAAACGAAGAGTAACAAAAATTTTTAATCAAATATGTATATTGCAGTTGAAAAACAGTAAAATGTTCTCTATTTTCCAAACATACATTGCTTATTTCTTGAGAAACTTACGAGACTGAAACTTAAAATTATGTGTAATCAGGTTTACTACTTCAACAACTTAAGTTTCGATTTCCCATCAAATCACAACCGATACGCACGCCGACAACCTCCCAACCCAAATTCACCCCGTTTCGGCCCTGCGCCCAATCCCCATCATCAGGGAAAATCGCGCCGTATCGATGACTGGCCGAAAAGTCGTCTCCTTTGTTCGCGGTTCCTTTTTCGAATCAATTAACTTCCCTAATTCGGTTTCATTACCCTAATTCTGTTGGGGGAAATTGAAACAACGGCTTTTCCGGTCTCCGGGACGCAGAACAATGTCTCAATTTTTTATGTCACTCTCGATCGACCGCGGGAAAGTTTGACGCGCGTCGCGCTTGATCTGTTTACGGCTGGCCGGGGCCAAATTGGGAAATTAGAGTCGGAGCGCCGATGTGTGGGCTCTTCGGAAGATTGGTTATGGTTGGGTGAGTTTTGGTGCGTTTGAATTTGAGTGTTATTATTAGGGAAAAGTATTGAGCAAAATACAACTCTATGCGACCCTAGCGGCGTTACGTAGAACTATCCCGAAACGAGTATTCCAAAACGCGGGACGGATATGACACTCGATTGTTTGTGTCTAGAAATGAGAATGCCTTAAGAAATGAGATTTGTATTGTGTGTTTCATTATAATATTTGTCTAGTTAGTTGTTTTTTATCTGATTTAAAGATGACTAAAGAAATACAGTGAACACTAATTGTTGCTGTGTTTATGGATGAAGCTCTGAAGAGTTCTTTCACAGGTCACTATTTTATAGGATTGTGGTTATGAAAAAATAATATTTTATCAGTTGATCACCAGTTTGCACCGGAGGAAGCATTTCAGACGTTTAGTGCAGTCAAAATCAAGAAAACAAAGAGATTAGCCAGTTTCAGGATTCATATTTGGACTTAAAGGAGGAAATATAGTACATTATTGGATGTATTTCCAATTCACTCGTTAAAGAAAACAGATGAAGATTACTTGTTAATTGGCAAAATTGTTGTGATAACTTAAGTTTTTATGAATATATGCCCTGAAATCATATCACTTGGCTAAAACTTATCTGGATGTTCTTTCAAGTTGCAGTATATCTTTTGTTTTTTATATGTTGTTGGTTTGTATTGAATGATAAATGCTTCACTTACGACAAAATATTAATGAATTTTTCTGATTTGTATTCAATAAAAATAGTTTTTGATGTTGTGAATAATTGAAATTAAGTTGTTTATTTTCATAAAGTCTTTCTTTTCTGTAATAAAATCATCATGGAATTCAACGGCTTTTCATTCAATAAAAAATATTGTCATTTTTTCTTTCTATACAGGCTGTCCCGTAAAGACCACGTCAAACGAAAACGGAAAGTAGATCAGAATGTGCTCTATCTGATGTGGAAAATCGTTCATATGAAAGTTTCACAGTTTTCGAGATATTTGATGTTTTATGAAAATGTTGATATTTTTCACTTAAAATGCTTTCTCTCTTCCGGAAGCTACAATTAAATACTTTTCGAATCAGTTTTTTTTCCATAAATATTGTTGAATGATTACTCCAATTCATGCAATGAAAAATAGCACAAAATATATACAGGGATTCTGAAAAAAAAATTTGAAATTCTTGTTTTGAAGGAAGTGTTTTTTTGTACTGAACTCTATCAGACGTGGTGTAAAAAAAAGACACTAGAGATTTTCTGCATATTACGTTAAAAAGTTGCCCACTTGTGAGGATTTCGAAAAGGTAAAATACAGGTGATAAACTTCTTCAGGAAAAAAGATATTCGAATGTTATCGAAAATGGAGCATTTCTGTGAAAAACTGATTTTTTCACATTTTCCACAAATACTTTCATTTTGCAGATTCTGCTGTAACTTATTGAATAATTCTCCTGAAAAATGTCAGTCAGTTAGTCCTTAAATTACTTATAAAGTGAAATTATTCATTAATTTAATGATATACGTAATAACGCACAGGACCTTCAACATCAACAAATCTATTGTGAAGAAACATTATAAAAATATTAATAATGAAAATTCAGGATTTTTATTAAAGCAAATGCTCAAAATGACCACCCCCTTGCAAATACATGCCCTCCATCTATTGAGAAATGATCTTTTCAACCATAAAAACTTCTCTCCGCTATTTTGGCTGCTGAAATACGAATGCGGTCCCTTAGTTGTGCTTCATCTCTTATGGGATTCGAATGAATTTCATTTTTTAAAAAACCCCAGTGAAAAAAATCCAGAGGATTTAAGTCTGGTGAACGGGGAGGCCACGAAATTTCACCGCCCCTTCCGATCTACCGGTTAGGATATGTTTGGTTTAAATATTCCCTAACATGACGACTGTAGTGTGCTAGGCACCCGTCGTGTTGAAACCATAGACTACGTCGCATTTCCAGTGTACATCTTCTAAAAGTAAGGGTACACTGTTCCTTAAAAAATTAAAATAGTTGGTGCCGTTTAACGATTGCGGCAATTCTGTGGGACCGACTATTTTTCCATCGTATATTCCAGTCCATAAATTCACCGTAAATCGATATTGGGATCTATCTTCCCTTATATTGTGCGGATTCTCGATGTTCCAACTATGAAGATTATGCAGATTAATATACCCGCTTTGAGTACAGGAAGACTCATCAGTCCAAAGGATATTATTGAAAAAATCGGGATTTTCTGTATGTTTCAGCAACATTTGTTGACAAAATTCTACTCGGCTCGCTTGATAGTCTCTTGGTAGTGGGTGTTGAACTCGCTGAATATGGTAGGGGTGATATAGGTGTTTCTTCAGGATTCTATGGGCACTTGATTTTGATATGCCTGTCATGAGCTCTATCATTCGGTTGATACTGGAGGATTATCTTCGACTTCATTCAAAATGTTGTCATCATCCACGATCGAAGGCCGGCCACTACTTTTACGACCCCAGAAACTCTTCCTTCGACAATTGCATTATGGTCCGGATAAAAACTTCGTAATTGGGATGTCGGCGATTGGGGTACCGCTCTGAATAAAGCCTCGATGCTGCTCTAGCATTAAGACGTACTTCTCCATAAATAAGGTGCATGTCGGCGTATTCTCTTGCAGTGTACGAAACATTTTCTGATGACATTTTACCCAGTATACTATTACGCATTAACTTCCACTAGATGGACGTTTCCATAGATACCTTAAGTATCTTAAGATTGAATCATTGAATCGCATCACATCATATCGATGTTCGAGAGTTCTTTAGGCAAAGAAAAAGAAATAAAAAAACTCAGTGAGTGAATTGGCATCTTAATAACTTTTTATTGATTTGTTGATTGATTATTTTCAGCAGGAAGTGCAAAATGAAAGTATTTGTGGAAAATGTGAAAAAATCAGTTTTTCACAGAAATGCTCCATTTTCGATAAACATTCGAATATCTTTTTTTCTGAAGAAGTTTATCACCTGTAATTTACCTTTTCGGAATCCTCACAAAATGGGCAAAATCCCTGTATAATGTTTCGTGCTATTTTTCATTGCATGAATTGGAGTAATCATTCAACAATATTTATGGAAAAAAACTGATTCGAAAAGTATTTAATTGTAGCTTCCGCAAGAGAGAAAGCATTTTAAGTGAAAATATTCAACATTTTCATAAAACATCAAATATCTCGAAAACTGTGAAACTTTCATATGAACGATTTTTTCACATCAGATAGAGCACATTCTGATCTACTTTCCGTTTTCGTTTGACGTGGTCTTTACGGACACCCTGTATATTGAAGAATAAATATTATAAATATAATTTGATTCACTGCAGCAGGATTCCTTGTTTCCACTAAATAACTAATCATATCAGGATACATTTTATCTTTGAAATGAGCCAAGTTAGATGGTTAAATATCTTCCTTCTGCAGTTGACAAGGGTGAATGCCCATAACTGATATTTTTCTACATATCGTCCTCGATGTATATGATATGAACTTAATAAATCATTTCATAGGTCCATTTTCACGATTGTTCAGTCAAAAGACTAAATAAATCACTGAAACACTTGAGAAACACCAGAATCTCTCTTGTTTTGCTTTGACGTGCACGAAACGATACTCGTTTCGGGAACAGCTGATTCGGCGATTGCAGCGCTGCCATCGGTAATTATTTATCCCAATAGCATCTTCGCGGTGAAAGATGACAGGATTTTTGGGATAGATTTGGGCAGCAAGAACTCCTGACCCATATTCGTTGCATTTTTGTTTTTTACGTGCCTGTTTCTGGGGAAAGGAAATAGAATAATTCGAGAACCGATAACAGAAATTTAGAAGGTTTTTTCGTTATTTGTCCCGAATTCTAGCTGGTTACTGAGAAAATACTTTTGGGTTTTTTTATTAGAAATCGCCTATACAATCATCAAGTTCATTCAGGTATTTCTTTCTGGATTTCGACGTATCAATCGCAAATAATACATTATTATTTTGAGAACTAAGGGTCGTTAATGCTAGGTTAGCCTTTCGGCAACTGCGAGTATGTAGATTCTTGGTTCTTTACCCAACTGATTCATGGAACTCGAGAAGGTCATCAATGGCGTTCATAAAACCGACAAGCTTCAAAGATGCCTTGGCCGTTACCTATTGCGAACTCAATGAGGTATGCAAGAAAAAAAGATCTGTTTAATCTGGTTTGCCGGCCATTAGGGAATAAAAAAAAAACGAAGAGGCCAATACACTTGTCGAAGAGGGCGCACGAATGTCACTCATTGGCCCAGTAAAAGAGTTTCTGGAGAGGGAGAAAGCCGAGAGGGAAAAACTCTGGCAGAACCTCCAGGGATGGATCATTCCACTAAGTTCCTTCCGAACTTTGAAACAGAAAGATCCAAAATATATCTGGATCTTGGTAAGAAACAATTACACCTCCTCACTGGCTTTCTTACAGGACATTGTCGCCTCAGGAAGCACCTGTTGAAGATGGGATTATCGGACATTGACGAGTGTTGGTTCTGTGGGGAGGAGGAAAAACCCCATTCACCTAGTCACGGAATGCTTTGGCATTGCGAGCCTAAGGAGAGAATGCCTTGAGCGAGAAACTTGTGAGATTGAGGAATTAGTCTCGTTGAAGCCTTCACAGAGATTGGATTTTATCAGATCTCTGGAACTGAAAGTCGAGCTGTGAGGGTATGGTCCGAACAGCTCTGTTAGAGGGCATAATAGACCTTGTGGTCGCAGTGAACTGTATCCCCTTTTCAAACTAAACTAAACTACTGTTAGCAACGGACTTAATTTGTCCAATATCATAAAAGGAGCAGTGAACTGTATTCGGTTTTGGTATTAAACAAAGCAAATCAAGCAAATTCGTAATTAACAGGTTATTAAGTTAATTGGCTCGAACAACAACAAAGAACAATTCTTATTTCTTAATCTCGGCTAGCACACATGTTGAGATTAGATATCCCAACTCAGGCGCACAGACGGTAAACATTTGAATCGTAACAAAAGACATTTAGGTATACAGGTGGGCCCAGAATACAATTTATTACAATCCTTAACAACTACTCTGGGTGTTCAGGATCGGTTCCCTCGTATGAATTGTTCTTTAGCCAGCCAATTCTGAATATTGCATACCCTGTGTTCAGCTGTTTTAGATTCAAATCCACAGAGCCTGCAAATCTCATCTGCTGACATTCCTATACGGTAAAAATGACATTTGTGCCCCGTCAACAGTATCATCCGAAGTTCAGCTCGTGACAGCTTCTGGAGCTTGCGGATAAAGGTAGATGAAATCATCAGGAATATTTCCTGACATGAACTGAAATCTAGGAGTGTTTCGCCAGAGGGTCATTCTGTTATTCAAATTCCATTCCCCTTTCTAGACAAACCGCCTTGAATTGGTCTTTTCCAAGCCCACGATAAAACTCAGGTCCAGCAGATGTTAACTTTGATGCCCTTTTTGCGAGGTCATCGGCTTCTCCCTTTTCTAACATCAATGCCCTGGCACCTATAGTTTAGTCACTTTCATAGATACATATTTTCAGTTGCTTCATGGTGTTACGGCAGTCCTAAGACAGCTTGGCAGTGTGATTCTAGGGATCTCAGCGTGGTCTGGCTGTCCATGGTGATGTAGACATGCGCCCCCTTGTTTATCTCAAGACACTACTGAGCGCATATAACAACCAGTATTTCTGTCTATAAAATAGAAGACTCACTTCCAACTGCTTGTGAGATCCTCAGTTCAGGTCCATATACCTACTCCAACGATTCTCTATTTTTGGTCCATCGGTAAACGAAAGTCATTGCACTAAAACGGTCACCTATGACCGTTTCAAAGGGCATTTCAAAATCGAAAATGGTTGGCGTTACATCCGATGGTTTTGCCAAGAGGTTTAAATCCAATTGATACCTTCAATATCGTTATCTTCATTTTATATATCATGGTAAATATTGAAAAATGGATTTTTCAACCTAAGCAATGGTTTTAATCATTACTAGACATCTCGTATCGTCCTTTGCCTTGTTGTGCCTTTTCCAGACCGGATGTAGACACAGTGACGTCGGCGGACGTCGAAAAAATATTTCACGACGTCCTCGACGGACACGGTCAGTGGAAATGGGGGAAAAGAGGGATGTCACTTCCTACCAGAAGGACCGAAATGGATATAGAGAACGACAATGGAAATAATCCGTCTTATGTTTTCGCGTTTACAGATTCTTTCGTCCTTAGTCTAGAAATAGAAATAGTCCTTTCCATTTGGTGCATACCGGCAATGTCGCAATTATAGGTGTAAATGAAAAAAGAACGAAAAGGATTGTACCAAATTTGGGCGATTTTGGATTATTCAGGGTGCCGAAAAAATAACGTAACTCGTCAATAGTTCTTGTACGAATAATTTAAGGAGAATTCTTGTACACATCGATTTTTTATTTAAAAAGCAATTTATCCCATGCTTTTGTGTTTTAAATGTGATATTTCTCACCCCCTACGGACCGCACCCTTCCACTTCATTTTTTCAAATGGGAATAACAAAAATAGTGAATTGATTACCGATTGAGTGATGTGGCTGAAAGTGGAAATGGTTGTCCAGTTTTTCATTAAAAAATTTGAATCCATGGATATGTTATTTCAACATCTCCCCCTATGCTCGTTTGAATTTGAAATCTTTCACTTCCAAGCTCCACACTTATTCTTCAAATAGAAATATATTGATTGAGACATATCAAATCAAATGAGGATATACAGGATGTTCCTAAATTGAACGTACAAACGAAGAGGGCAGATTCCTTAAGTGAGTTTAAGAAAAAAAAGTCCCATAAACATGGGGTCGCAAACGTTTCGTTTTCGAGATACAGAGTGTTGAAGCTTCAAAATTTGTTTTCTCGAAATCGTTGGTAGATACGACAAACTACAAGAGACCGAAAAGTTCAGTATAAGAGCAAAGCTTCTTTTTACATTTTTTTAAAATTACAATTCCTCATAAAAAAAAAATGTCTGCAGAAGAACAGGTGGCAGTGTGTTCCAGAAAAAATATCACCCTGTAGATCTTTTATCGAAATTGCCATGTCACGTGGTGAGAAATCTCAAATGTAATATCTATGCCAATTTCAGTTGAATATCTTGAGAAGTGTAGATACTATAGAAAAAAACTTGAAAAAAATTCAAACTTCAACACTCTGTATCTCGAAAACGAAAACGTTTGCGACCCATGTTATGAGACTTTTTTTTCTTAAACTCACTTAAGGAATCTCCCCTTTTCGTTTTACGTTCAATTAGGAACACCCTGTATATTCGAATTTCGGTGACCAGCAGTTATCGACCAGATTTTGGAGTCATTGTATTTGTTAAGTCTTTCTAAACAACATTAGTGAAACAATAGGTGACGGTCTGTCTTAGTTTAGAAAATATGAGCCACCAAAGTTCCGAAAATCTTCCATCTTCACGTCAATTTTTCACTATAAAAACACAAATTTACTGCTCCAGTTTAGTTCAAAAATCACCTTTTAAGAGTCAAATAACTATTCGACATCCACGAATTCTTGATATGTCACTAGCTGAAGGACGGAGCAGCGTCGTGACAAACCTACCATGAAGAACGGTGGGCTTTCCTTAGAATTCGTGGATATGTGATACCTCCAGAGTTTCGATGTTTCTGCCTTAATTATTGAATATACCTCAAATGAAACTATTCGAATAGTTATTTGAATTTTCAAACGTGATTATTAGACTAACAGCTCGAAATAAGGATTATTATCTATTTCGAATCAAGCAATTTAACAACTTACGTTCCCAAAATAATTATAGCAGTAAATTTCATTAAATGATGGATTGAAATTCATATGATGTCATTGAATTATAAGGAACTTAACTCTTCTTGAACAATCTATCAATTTTACAACTGAAACTCTCAACCCGCTACCTCAACTCCCCATCGAACCTTCAACCTCCTATCAATACATAATCAGGCGCCCCCTTTCAATCCCTTGGCGGCTTCTTCAAGACAGCCACCAGCACCGGCAATACGCGACAGGCGTATGTCCCGCGGCAGCCTTATCTGGTGCTCGAGATCGGCAATATAGCCCCACTTGTCGGACTACCAGATTTACGACCCATTCTGGACGATTTAGATACGCCAGAAGTTGGCCGTAAGACGAGGACGGTCGCCACCGTACACTTTAATTTCTTTCCGATCGAAACAGGGATTATGAGATGGTTTTACGGAGGACTTAAGGAATATTGTGGCGATTTAATTTGCATGCATATGAAGAGAGTAGAACGTATTAACGAAAGGGTTTTCCAAAAGGGACTCGTCAACTCTGAATTTAAGTTGAGGACGCACCCTTTGCCTCGTCATCGAACTGCCATTATCTATCATCAGGATGAATTAGTGATACCAAAAATATCCTCATCGAAATGTGAAGAGATTTTGAGAACCACACTCTCGGTTCCTAAGTATTCATTCGACTACTACTACCACTACTATCCACTCTACCCTAACGTGCACTACCTTTAGATCTCAACTGTCTCTAGCACAAAATGTTAACATTATGCTAGTAGGAGAATAGTAGGTAGGTACTCTACCACCTAGTTTTTTTTTAGTTTAAAAGAGAGGGGTTGCAGTTCACTGCGACCTCTATAGGCCTAATGTGCCCTCTCACAAAGCTGTTCTGACCACATCCTTCGCAACTCGCCTTCTAGTTCCAGAGATCTGATGAAATCCAATATCTGTGAAGGCTTCAACTAGGCTAGTCCCTCATTCTTACAAGTTTCTCGCCCAAGGCATTCTCTTCTAAGGCTCGCACTGCCAAGGCATTCTGTGACTAGGTAAATGAGGGTTTCTTCCTCCTTCTCACAGAACCTACACTCGTCAGTGTCCGATAATCCCATTCTCAACAGGTGCTTCCTGAGGCGACATTATCCTGTAAGAAAGCTAGTGAGGAGGTGTAATTCTTTCTTACCAAGATCCAGATATCTTTTGGATTTTGCCGTTTCAAAGGAACTTAGTAAAATGATCCATACTTAGGAGAATCCACCAGAGTTTTTCCCTCTCGGCTTTCCCCTTTTCCAGAAACTCCTTCTTATAGGTACATTTATCTATACCACAGAAGGGTTCTGGGCCAATGAGTGACATTCGTGCGCCCTCTTTGGCAAGTGTATTGATCTCTTTGAATCACGACTGGCCGGGAATCCAGATTCAAAAGACCTTATTTTTCTTGCATACTTCAATGAGTTTGTTCCAGCACTCCCAGATCATCTTTGAGTCGATGATGTAGGAGCTCAGTGCTTCAATAGCAGCTTGACTTTATGGGTGTAGGTATGGCTATATCGCACTTCTGATTTTTTCCAGATTTGTATCTACACATGCATGAATGTCTTCAAGCGAAAATAAAGCTTTTGAAATATCACAAATGGTTTGCGTTTGTTAAATGCTTCGGTTTAAAATGTTTTCACGATGGTTCAGAAGACTTGGTTATATCGATCATAGTAAAGTATACAATACGGATGATTATATTGAACAACAAAAATGAATTTATTGTTTCGTTTCATTGAAAAACCTTTATTTCACAAACTTTCGAACCTACCCTCATAAATACTGCACACTTTCACCCCATTGATCCAAACTGTCACGCCGCATTGACGCGTTATATGCTGCGTGAACTGAACACATAACACAAATCAAGGAAATAATCATCGGGATCATTACGATATCAATCGTTCCGCCCCCCAGCGTTTTCCGTCCACGGTGATCGATGGAAAACTCAATTTCCACCCCCTCCCCCTTTGCCTCTTCTCGACCATTAGCACGCCGTAACGTCCCTTTGAAAAAATAATGGGAAAATTAGATGTTTGATTTTAACGCGCACGTGAAGAAGAACGTAAACCGATATGTTTAATTTTTTTTCTCGTTTTTTCTTTGTCGAGGATTACGGTCGTCGAACGCCGACTACGTGTTTGTTATTAGGCGAGTTGGCTGTGAAATGGGCGAACGCGCGAGCTGTAATGCGTGTTTGCATTTTAATTTTTCCACGATAAATCATTTTACGCCGCCTTTCTTCGATCAAGGACGTTTCTGCGTTGTTTGTCGGGTGGTTTTTTTCTAGTCGTTCGTTAGTTTTCTCTATCGCGGTGTTAGGAACGATTAGTTAGATTGTACAGGGTTGTCCAATGAGGACTCGACAACTTTTTTTGCATAAAACGCAAATTTTTTGATATATTTCAAAAACATTATCGGCTTGAAGTGAAATCAAAACATGTATAGCCCGTCACGAAAGGTTAAGCCGACGGTTGGCTATGACAATTTGGCATATTCACTGAGTATATTGAAATTTTAGGTTATGTTGTTAATTTTCTTGTTAGATTGATACGCAATATTGTCAATATTGCATAGATTTCTCTGATAACTCGGAAGCTCGTCGGACGAGGCCGGGTACATTCGGCAACGTTGACTTTATTTTAGGTTATGACAGCAAATACTGCCAACCTCAGATAAATAAACAAACGCCTGCTATGCGCTCAAACTTTCTTGAACGGACTATATGAATGAAACTCGACTTCGTTTCTATGGCCAGCGCAGACACGTTTGCAGCGTTGGACCCAATATTCGATGACTCGGCCTCACATTTCGGCCGAAACAGTCGCCATTTCAAGTTCAAGGTGAGTTGGGACTTGAATCCACATGCCCATAAGCGTTTTAAAAAAAATAAAATCGGTTGATGGGTTTCGTAGTTACCCCCACTTGAACGTCGTCTCATTGATTTTACAATTTGAACGAAATTACAAATTCGAGCAATGTCGAATGATATTCAGAACTAAGACGACGTGTGTATACGAGCTAAATTTCACCAGAATCATGTAATCTTTTTATCAGAAAAGTTCCTATAAACACAGGGTGTCTGTAAACAAAAGCGAGGGACTTAGGAAGATGATTCCTGATTCCTCGATGAAAATAAGCAGGGGTAGTTAATGTAGTTTTTTTCGAAATCGACCCCCCATCCAAGATACAACCTTTGGAAGGCGATGACGAGTTGACAGTTTTTATTTTTTTAAGGCTCCTTAAAAATACTGAGTCATAAAACTATACATAATATCAAGATCTAAGTAGATGTTACTCACACAAATTTTTTAGATCTCATAACTTTATTATGAGTGGTTGAAAATAACAACCCCTTATGATTTTCCTTCAAAATTTTTTTTCTTGGGATTATTTTCGAAAAATGTAATTCTCTTATGGTTTCCCATTCAATTTTGGAGAAGAAAATTCTCATGCAAAATTTCGATACAGTCGATACTTTTCTCGGAAAAAATAAAAACTTACAATCAGTTATGATTACTGTTCATTAAATTTCACCGTATAATATAAGTGTTTCATAGAATGAATATTAAAGATATTGTATGTCTATGACAGGAGATAAGGATGTTCTATAAATCTTTCTGAAGGTTTAATTACTAATTTCCCGAATAAAACTATATCTGTAATATTTCAATTTCACAAAAAGAATAGAACATTCTTTCGATTGATAAGAGGAATTGACAAAACCAATTTTGAGCATAAACAATATCCTAGAATATTCAGTCTATGGAGCATACGATGAAATGGAATGAACAGTGATGATAACTGCTTGTAAGTTTTTATTTTTTCCGAGAAAAGTATCAACTGTATCGAAATTTTGCAAGAGACTTTTTTCTCCAGAATTTATGAGAAAACCATATGAGAATTTTATCTTTCGAAAAACTGTCCCTCGAAAACAATTTTCGAAAGAAAATCATTACGGGTTGTTACTTTCAACCCCTAATAGTAAAGTTATGGGTTCAAAAAAAAATTTGTGTGAGTAACATCTACCTTATAAATCATATTTTGTATGGTTTGAAGACTCATTGTTTTGAAAGACTACTAAAAAAATTAAAAACTGTCAACTCGCCATCACTTCCAAAGGCTGTATCTTGGAAGGGAAGTCGATTTCGAAAAAAATCATATGAACTACCCCTGCTTATTTTCATCGGAATCATCTCCCTAAGTCCCTAGCATCTGTTTACGTACACCCTGTATAGTTCCGGAAACGCATTGTTTTCAAGATGCAGGGCGTTCAAGTTTTACCTGAAAACTGACTAAAAAAAAGTGGTACGCCATTGTAACACACTACATTATATTCCGTTCAAATCCAATCGAATCGAAAAAACCCTATATTCTTCTCAGCCATCACCAGAAGACGAGACCACAAAACCTCGAACCAATCGCTCAGCGGTCAGGTATCGACCTTTTCGAGTACCCGTCAGAGAGCTGCCATATCCCGACGACAATGAGCAGGACATACCGGTCATGAAACTCACGAACTGTCAACGGACGTCAACGGTCCTTGGCCAATGGCCGCCGAAGACGCAATGTCAAATACGTGACCTGGCCACGCCCCTAAGCACTCGAAAACGCGAAACAATCGCGTGTTTTAATTGTTGTCGTCGTACGGTCGTTGATCGTTTGTTTTGTTTGCGAGCGGTCGTATTGGCAACGCTCAAGTGTCACGTACGGCGGACGGCAGGCCTTCCATGTTTCGACGACGAGGTCGCTGGAGTTGAAGTACCTTTTGTACGAGAAGAAGACAGTGACGAGGATACCCAGTTTCTGTCTTGGTGTACGGTTTGGAAGATTATTCTTTGAAAATGGTAATTTTGACTGGGTGTATTGTAAAGTTGAAGTTTTGTTATAGTTTAAAAAAGGGTTTACAGTTCGATGCGACCTCAAGGTTAATTGTGTCCCCTCATAGAGCTGTTCTGACCACATCCCTTACAGCTTGCCTTCCAGTTCCAGAGATCTGATGAAATCCAATATCTGTGAATGCTTCAACGAGGCTAGTTCCTCACTCTTACAAGTTTTTCGACCAAGGCATCCTTTCCTTATGCTCGCAATGGCAAAGCGTTCCGTGACTAGGTGAATAGAGGTTTCTTCTCCTCTCCACAGAATCTACACTCGTCAGTGTCCGATAATCTCATTCTCAACAGGTGCTTCCTGAGGCGGCAGTGTCCTGTAAGAAAGGCAGTGAGGAGTTGTAATTGTTTCTTACCAAGATCTAGATATCCTTTGGATCTTGCTGTTTCAAAGTTCCGAAGGAACTCAGTGGAATGATCCACCTCTGGGAGATTCCTTCTTGGCTTTCTCCTGCTCCAGAAACTCCTTCTTATAGTTACATTCACTTATACCACAGATGGGTCCTGGGCAAATAAAAGACATTCGTACGCCCCCTTTAGCAAGTGTATTGGCCTCTTCGTTTCCTTTGATCCCCGAATGGCCGGGAACCCAGATTAAAAAGACCTTATTTTTCTTGCCTACCTCATTGAGTTTGCTCCGGCACTGCCAGATCATCTTTGAGTCGATGACGTAGGAGCTCAGTGCTTCAATAACAGCTTGACTATCTCAGTATATAGCTTTATCGCCCTTAATTTCTTTCTAGATTTATATCTAAACATCTTTCAATAGCTAAAGATTTCCGTTGGAAGACGCTCATACAGGAGCCTAGCGACAGTGCACCCTTGGTACTTGGCCCGTTTATCTCTGCGCCAGCTCCTATAGAATGTCTGGAACCACCTGTGTACCATTTTATGGTATTTCTGAGAGATTACAGTCGGTGTTCCCGTACCCATTGCTCTCTTTTACTTATAGCAATGTCCTGAAGTTTTTCTCAGTGCTTACTTTCTTGATCATTACATCACAAGGGATGTTCGCAGATGTTGTATTGGATTGGTACCATGATTATCTTTCTGCACCGCAACCAAAATTAAGTCTTAAGTGTGTTGCCTATGACCAAAGTTGCTCAGCTTTCTAGGAGATTTCGCTACTATTTCGACTGCAGTCGAAGGTACGGCACCCATAGAGTAAGTCCGGTTTGTGTCAATACATTGTATTGGCATAACTTGTGCTCGGTGGTTTCTGCGGCCGATCCACATAACCTACCGATATCGAAGTTTTCCTTACGAATCTTGTTCAGATGGTATATCACAAAACAATGACATGTGAGAAGCCCAGTAAGCAGCCAAAATTCGTTTTTGTCTACGATAAAGCTTGTTGAGCTTCTCTTCTGAAAGTACAATAAATCTTTGCTTTGTTTTTGGTGTGTCAACCCAGTAAGAATGTTTCGCTGTTTTTTTCCAAATCCAGAATGGGTGCTTCTTCTCATTGAGATATTTGAATATCCTGAGAGCTATTGTTGTTTCATCCATTGCATTCACGAATACAACTTTTGTAAAATTGACCAGCTAAGCAGTTTCAGAGATATGGAGAAACATATTTCGTCGAAATGCGATTATTTTCAAACAAAAATTTCAATAATGAGGTGTTATTCCAAATGGACGTAATACAGAATACCTAAATAAGCACATGAACCAATCTCTTTTTCAAGGTATAATTCATCTGACCGCACTAGTGCGAAAAGTGGCACTTTCCGAGAAAAAACAGTTTGGAAAGCACCATTTACACACAGTGGTACAAAAAATCATCACCACTGGCCAGTTATCTTTTGTTTTCTACCCTACTCATTCATGAAAAGCCCAGCATGTCATGAAGGGTAGTGATAAAACCGACAATTTCCATAGTTACCTTGGCAATTACGTCATGAGTGTCCAGGAAAGAATTGTTTTTAGTCCAACCAGCTCAGAACACTTGCATACCACGTATTCAGCTGTTTTTGCTTCTGATTTTGTCACCAATTGACCGAAGATTCAAAAATAATTGTTATTTTCAAATATCTCATTGGCATACCAGTTTTTTCAGTCCGTTTTCAAGTAAAACCCTAACACCCCACATCGTGGAGACAAAATGTCTTACCAGGCCTACTTTTTTGGAACGGTTTTTGATGAAATGATTTGAAGAATCGCATCCATCAATGTTTCAAATGTATAAATTGAATTTCGAATTGTAAGAGATTCACCGTATTCGCCAGACGAGGCCCTAGCGACTTCCATCTGTGTGCAGAATTAAAAAACAACGACAAATTTAGTTTTCCAGCACGGGGTTCGAACCCACAATCCTCCGGTCAATCAGCAGGTTGTCTTGCTTTTGGGCCATTTCCACTGCCTATTAAACTATGGTATATATAACAAACTGATTCCAATTTCACTAAGCTCATTCCAATCTTCGTCCCAGATCTTCCTAGACGTCCTGAACGCCTCCAATACCATTAACATCTCCCCCAGAAGCTCGGACCGCTACAAATGACGTGCAATGATACAATCCGACGTCTGCAAAATAAACGAGCGCCTTTGTCGATTTACCATCCCGCCAAGATAGCGTCGGTTGTTGCGGTCCAGAGAAAAAACCGACGCTGGTTGTATTGGGGACACCGAGACGCTGCCGGCGTCGCTTCATTTGTCACGGCATCGGAGCTGTCACGGGCGGGTTGGCTTTGGGGGGACAGCAGGGTGATTTTGGGGGTGATTATTTGGATGCTTTCGGATGTTGATTTTATTTTTCGATGATGCTGAGTGAATTTTTTTACCATCGTGTGTGAATAGGTATTTTTCATAATATTTTTGCTTAGAAAGACGTACTAGTGCTGAAAAGTGTGATAACTCAGAAAAACTAAAATGCGTGCATCTGCTCGGTCTCGGTTGAATATTCTACACTCAGTGGCAAAATAATCGGCCCACACAAAAAATGGATGAAGTTTGTTAATTCATAAATACTTTATGTTATTTCAAGTCCGATTCGATTGAATTTTTTTTAATTGTAGGTATGATCATCCTTAATCAATCACCAGTTTTTAATTTCACGAAAACTGGGCGTTAGTCATTTTATACAGGATGAAACAAAGTCTGTTTTTACCCCAACTTTCGAAACACCCCTGGTGTGTTATAGTTGTTTCATCGTGTGATTTCTTACTCCATCATCAAGACACATCTCTTTTGACCATTTTATTCTTCACTCATTACAATAGCTCCATTGTTGTTGAAGATACAGGATTTTCAGAGCAAAATACACTCCACAATTTTACTATGACTGAAAGTACAACGTTATATCAGATTAGAGGAGGGGCGACAGACTAAAAACCGACCTTGCGAGCAACTTGACCTAAAGATCTATTGTGCATCCCCGCGCTGTTTACCAGTCAGGCAGCAAATTCTCAAAGAACTTCAGCACCTTTCTGGGGGCCACATCCATTACTTTTTCAGGCTTTAGGAACCAGGAGCCGAGATGCCGTAACCGTTTCTGGTGAACAGCTTCACACTCACATAGCAGTAACTGGCTATCTCGGTGGCTTCCTGAAGCGACATGTTCTCCGAACGTTATGAAAATAAACTGAAAACTGAGTGAAAACATAAACAAGTTTCAGCGCGACATGTTGTTCAGTATGCAGTTTATTGGAGACAATTTCGTGCTTATGCTTTATAATGCCCGACCGCATCAACCGCATGTGGCTAGGATTGCCAGGTAGTATTAAGCAGATCTTAGAAACTTTATAGATTTTCACTCCCAGTCTCTGAAACATAAATAATTAAAAAATGTTTGATTAAGTTTCTAAGAAATGCAGAATCCTCCCAGAATATATTTCAATCGATAGTATTAAGCAGAGGTTGATATCTAATGCTTAGTCTGAAAATATGATCTGCGGAGCGAGCAAGATTATCTGTGACGTCATGACATTTGTGGTAGAGTGAAAATAATAAAAGAACGCTCAGGCGCAAAGGCTTGTCAAGTCAAAGGAATTTGTAACCTCAAAATTATTATTTGCTGCCTTTCGCTCTGAAATGGTGTCTCTGCTTTCGCGGTACCACATATTGTAACAAAAAAATAGTTTCATCTTTCGTTAAAACATCCAGAACATAAATAACTAACCTAAACTGTCCTTAACTAACTTTTAGGTAAGAAATAAAATGACATTTGGAAGAGCTCTCGCTTTTGAGCGGGAGCGAATATATCTGATCTCTTGCTCGCTCTGATAATAAAAGATCACGATGCAGAGTGAAGTGAGCGAAGAGAGCTTAATAAAAGACTAAGACTAAGACCAGATTTGAACCCAATTGTGAAAATTTGCTGCAGCTCAATGATGCTCTAATTGATTCAAAACCTTAATGAGGACATGCCGAGACTGACTGCACCTGATATCTGCGTCTGGGCGGAAAACACGTTATGTTTTTGACTTTGTTTTCAGTTTGGTTCAGAATTTTAGGTTGAATTTGTTGAAGTACTGTTGTAGTATTAGCGAAATTTAATGTTTTACTAAAAACCCTGTATCTTTAACAAAAACTGGGCTATCATTATGAATGGAGAGTTAAGTTGTCATGAGAAGATGTGTCTTGATGATGACATAAGAAATCACACGGTAAAACAACTTACTGTAACACACCAGGGGTGGTTCTAAAGTTAGGGTAAAAAACAGATTTTGTTTCACCTGTATAAAATGACGTACGCCAAGTTTTCTTGAAATTCAAAACTGATGATTGATTCAAGATGAACGTAACTACAATTGAGAAAAAATTCAATCGAATCGGACTCGAAATGACATAATTATAAATTAACAAACGTCATCGATTTTTTAGTGGATCGATTATTCTGCCGGTGAGTTTAAGTATTAATATTGAGCATGCCCTACCACTGAGTGCCCACTCCTATTCCCCGTTTAGATCACTTCGAGTCACAAAACACTCTTCCCAACTCTTTAAGAATTAACAATTCCATCACCATCCGCGCTATACTCTCAATTACTCCAGTTTACCTTAAACCAACGCCAACCTATAACAATTAACCAAAATTACCTCCTCGCCTAACCCCAAAAACTCGACAAAAACCTTCTGCGCTCGCTCGTTACTCGCTACCATGTTCGAACGCGTCCACATTCCGCGAGCGCCGTAACGAACAAGCGCGCCGTTCATTAGAACGCATAAAATTCGACGCGTACAAATTTCCGTGCGTTCCCCGCGAATTCTACGACCGACCCCGGCAGGCGCGCATAGAATCCGCTCCTTTCTTCTTCTTTTTTTGCCGTTCTCTCCGAAACGGCCGCATACCGCGGCGACTACTCGCGGCCATCTTGACGTTTAAAGTGTCATTGTCGAATAGTTGAAGTCACTTGATGCTCTTTTGTCTTGACCGGGCCGACCGCGATTATGTCGGACGCAGTCTTCGACGCGGTCGATCTTCATTTGTTTGAGGAAGAAGGATGGTGTTTTGTTGGTGCGGCGTTGCGAGGTTGGTATGCGTGGTGTTGCCGCGGTTCATTATGCTGTAAAGGGTGCTCTAATTTACTACAAATGACGGTTATTTTCAATCTAGATGTCTATGCGCACGGCGTGACTGCTGTATATTTAAGCAGGAATGTTGACAAGTCCATGTTGGGAAGGCGACAGATGTTCTGATGCTGCGGCGGTTTTTTGTTAATGCGAAAAAAGGTGGAAATTCTGTACTATGTTGTGCTATTGTTACTTCACTTTCGATATACAGTGGCGGCAAGCAAAATATGAAAGATTTTTTTTCCTATTATAAAGGGTTTTCCAATGAGAGGTGTTATTTTGATATTCGAAGAAAATGATGTTTATTTCATTATAAAGAAGAAGCTATGGCGTTAACAGTGGAAAATGACATCAGGCAAATGACCACCACGACCACGCTTACAAGACCATATCCTTTTAATGAAATTTTCCATAACCAAATCGCAAAGTGGCTGTCTTATGTCCTCGATAGCCTCGAATTCCATCTTTGAGGTCTTGAATCGACGCTGGGAAATTAACGTAGACCTTCTCTTTCACGTGGCCCCAAAGGAAGAAGTCGCAAGGTGTTAAATCACAGGATCTCGGTGGCCAATTATGATCACTTCATCGAGAGATAACACGGTCAGCAAAGACACGACGTTGTTGATGCTTTTTCCACCAATTTCTTTATTGATGTCCGACAAGGCGCTTCACGACCCAAAAATGTTCGAGTTTTACGAACCGTCTTTGCCAAATTTTCACCATTTTTATAGTGAATTCTAATGATTTCAATGCGTTCTTAAAGCGTGTATCGTTCCATTTTTATTAATGGCTTCAAACGTGACGTCTACCGAAATAGCGGGCTATTTAAAATAACACCTCTTATTGTAAAACCCTTTAAAATGGGCTTCATAAACTATGTATATCAATGGATTATATTGTGCAGTAATTGACAACAAACGCCAAAATAAATCCTCACAATATAACTATTTTATGCCAAAACCTAATATGCGCTGTAGAGTCGTTCACATTTCGCTTGCCGCCACTGTACTTGTACATTCCTTGGAGTTGAAGTGTAAAATGTTTTTACTGTCAAATTTGGATAAAACCATTAAATTATGTGAGAGATTCCTTCAATCGGTTTATCGATATTCTTATGTTTCAAATTAGCTGTAGCATATACAGGGTGTTTCATCATAAACTGGAAAAACATATATATTCGTGTAGAGGACATTGGGAGAATCATTTTTGCCTTATAAAATATATCCCATTTTTGAAGCATAAGCGAGATACAGGATGTTAAACGTTATTTTTGGGCAAGATTTTTATGAGTGTGGTCAGTTATGTAATAACACTTAAAGTAACGGTTTTTGGTCCAATCCCAGTATTTTTGGGTCCTCTATTTAGAAAAGTTGACGCACTCTGAAGAAAAAAATTACAAAATGGCGGAAAACCTGCAATTTTCCTATTTTTTTTTAATTTCGTCGAATTGAATTTAATATTCTGAATGAACACAATTTTCTAAGAATTTCTGTAAAAATTTTTTTTCCAAAAACGAACACAATTTTTTTTACATGTCTACAGCGACAAAAATATTCACCCGAAATGGATGAAAATTCATAAAATTCTAGTTACTTCTTTAATTATCAATCAGGAATATAAAAACAAAATTGTATAATTTCAAACGGTTTCGTTACTACAGTCATTCAAATGTTAATCGTTCCAAAGAAGGTCGAAAGAAATGCTCGAAAAATAAAATATTGGTACGTCAAAGCACGTCTTTGACACCCTGACAGGTGACATTTCGTAGAATCACACGTATGAACATGAGTATACAAAAAATAACATTCATCAATAATAAAAGTACCTAATATAGAAATGAAGATGTTCAAACTGAAAGATTGTCTTACCTTTCCTTGGGTAGCATAATCCAGCGCTAACATACAGTCACTATAACCATTTTCAGTCTTGATTGTAGTGGCCATAGGACCACATAGTTGGCCTAGATTTCCACCCACGGAATCCCTGTACCAAGGGTACATATTCATCCTGAAAAAAAGAAACAAAGGCGTCACAAATAACAATTATGATAAGATCAAAAAAAATTTTCTGGGAATTTATCTGCAGGATTCAAGCCTGGGCGTTGGGCAGGCCACGATCCGAAAATCTTCATAATCCAGAATGAAAAAACGCTCAAAAGCACCTGCTCAGGGCTTTCTCAAATTCTTTATTCCTGACAAACTCTATCATGATTAAAAAATGATATTGTTTCATTGTTGAATGTTCATAATTATCGAAAAGATCGTAGATAAAAGGTTATAACGACAATTTTCAATATTTTTAAATATTTTCTTCTGACAATATCGATCATATTTGTTATGAATATTCATTTTCAATGAGTCGATGATTAAAATTCCAGAGGCAGTATCTATAGAGTGACTATCATTTCTACTTTAATAAAGTGTTGAAGCGCTACGCTGCGTTGCACATTCAATAATTTGTCTCGTCATGGTTCTGATGAAGTTATTATTTCTTAGTGTGCTACCCATTCACCTACTTCATGGTTCTTTGAATCGCTACCAGAGTTTGAAGGTCTGAACTACAACGCCTTTTCTCATTCTGGATTATGACGATTTTCGGATCGTGGCCTGCCTAACGCCCAGACTTGAATCCTGTAGATATTTTTTTTGGTTTCCACACTCTGAAGCGGAAATAATTACAAAACATTTAAATAAGATGAAGTGCTTCTTGAAAAATCTTTGCACTTATTTGTCAGGAGCAAATTAGTTTTGAAAAAATTGTTGCCTGACAGTAAAACTAAACAATTTTGTCTTCAGACAAAATTGTAAAATCTTCTGATTGTGTTTTTTTTCATTTGCAGTCTGGTTGACATTGAATGTTGTCAACATATAGAAATGTTGAATTATTTTATTTTGAAATTTCCTGATGTCATTTCTTTGTTCAATAAATCAATCCAAATACGATCTATTCCAACAGAACAATTGGCCAAATTATCTACTTTCCACTAACAAAATACATGTAGATTCCTTAATTTTCTTTTTATAATTATCAGGTTCCGTCATTAGGATCTTTGTGTTGTTCCAGTTCATCATAATGATCTCCGCTATTTGAACATACATGATCAGCGATTTGTGATCATGTAATGTCTCTATTTTTATGTTGTTTTTATGTTCCCGTTTTCTTATCTCTAAACGTTACATTATCCCTCTCATTTATTTCCTTTTTCAGTTTTACTGTCAGGCAACCATTTATTCAAAACCAATTTGCTCCTGACAAATAAATGAAAAGATTTTCATCTTAATTAAAAAAAATTTAATTACTTCTGTTTCAGAGACTGGGAATGAAAACCTAAAAAGTCTTTTAGAAATGCAGAATCCTCCCAGAATATATTTCAATCGATATTTCGACATAAGTTTTCACACGTTTTTTATCATTATTCCGAAATTTGGAATGAAATACCACTGTTTCAATCTATGGGAGATGAGAACCTTTAAAAGGTTCCTGTAGCGGTTTTAGAAAAACAAAAGATTCGAAAATTCATCACTTGGAACGCCAGACCTGGTATAAAACACCCTCCTGGTCAGAGAGTAGGAACTAAGTATTTTGTATATGAATATTGAAGATATTGATTCGAATAGTTTTAGGTTTCAATTTTGTATTATCGGCGAGACAATGTTTTTTCTACTGAGGTTTTTCCCTGAGCTCTGATATCATACGAAAACACAATGCTGCAACGTTTTGCACTAGCCTCAGGTTGGGACTTATTTGTTTCATGTATTTTTTGTGTTAGCTCTCAATTCAAAAGAATATATATACAGTCGAACTTCCCTATAACGAACGTCTGTACAACAAATTTATCTGTTTAATGAATTTCTCTGTAACGAATTTCGTACTAGACTTAGCACCTTCAATCCAAATTCCACGTTAAGAAAACCCTCTGAAACGAAGTAAACTCTCTTTATAACGAAATATTCAAAGAATATCCCTCTTTGAATGGGTATTGGTGAGAAGGTATAAGGGTGGGTTTTTTCCGAAATTTTTCCGGACGAACGTAATAAATCCCGACCTTAAACTAAATCATTACCCATGGCTGTTTGGTTTAAATCTAACCATTACGCTAGTGTGAAAGTTGTGCGAAAATGTCTAAAAAGAAGTGCTTAAGTTTGAATGATAAACTTAAATTTATCAGTGAAGTCGACCGCGACTTTGCCGACTATAGAAACAATTTTTCTATATAACGAAATTTCTTCATAACGAATTTTTTGCGGATTTAGCGCTTTCGTTATAGAAAAGTTCCACTGTATATATATTCGGTTATTTCGTCCATAATCGACTCCACACTTCTCAAAAATCGTCAGTTCTCGCACAGCACACTATCCAAGAAATCAAAACAATACGTCATCGCCACAAATGAAATATTCCTCCTTCTCCGTAAATTTCAATAATTACGCGTAGCTGTATAATTAGGTTCGCATGACTGTAATTACATACCAGGAACCCGAACGAAATGTTCGGAATGAAAAGCTATTTGTTAGATGTTTTTTTTCAACTGGCGCTGCTGCGTTGCCGCTACCGCTTCGACGGTGTTAATGAAGTGAATTTAATCAAAACGCCTTCTCTGATTGAATTGAGGAAGTCTTGAGTAGGGTGTTATCAATCGTAATATGGCCAGGACGCATGCGCGTATTGGTAATTAGTAAGGTTTCTGGTATTGGAAATACTGAAATACAGTGGAACTTCCCTATAACGAACATCTGTATAACGAATTCCGTACAAGACATTGAACCTTGAATCCAAATTCCATGTTGAAAACACCCTCTAAAACGAAGTGAATTATCTCTAAAACGAAATATTCAAAGAACAACATTCTTTGAATAGGTATCGGTAAGAAGGTATAAGGGTGGTTTTTTCCGAATTTTTTCCGGACGTACGTAAAAAATCCCGACTTTGAACTAAATCATTACGGCGGGCAGAGAGATCCTTCTGAAACAGTTTTAAATACAGCCCAGGCTGTTTGGTTTCAATCTAACATTACGCTAGTGTGAAAGTTTTGCGAAAATGTCTAAAAGGAAGTGCGTATAACTTTGAATGATAAACTTGAATTTATCAATGAAGTCGACCACGACATTGCCGACTATAGAAACAAATTTTCTTTATAACGAATTTTTAGTAATATAAACAAACAATTTTATATACTGGGCAATAAATACCCAAACTGTGTACTTGAATAACCAATAAAAATTATTTTGATAAACTTTTTCAAATCAATCCACTAAATATCAATTTTCTTATAAGACAACTCGTATATGGTGTCTCTGAAATCTCTTCAAATCAAACAGAGCTTCCAGAATAGCCCCTGGCATTAAAAATTATCAGATTTTCACAGGGCTACCTTGTCACCTACACTTACGCGTCTGAGTTGCCTGAATCTTTATTCACAGTCTTAATACGTATAATCATTCGGCTACCAGAAAGAAACAAGAAACTTAATTAATTTCGCATTACGGTGTCTGGTCTTCGCATACGAAATTCGTGAGAATTATGCGAGAAATTAGTGGATAAAAGTAGAATCTTCAACCCACCGTGTAATGAGAAATTAATTCTTTTATCTTGGCGTTGATCTCGCAGCTCTTGATGTTTGTTGTTTACGAATCATTGAAGAATTTGTATGTATTTACTCTACCTTTGTTCATTTCGAAAGTTCAGCTAAATTTGTAGGTAGTTCAACAAACATAAAAAGTTTGGAATGTCGCGAAGGTAAGGTCAATAATGTGGGGAACGTGTGCAAACATAAATCACCTACAGGTAAACAAATGCGAGGGACTTTGGGAGATGATTCCTAGATGAAAATAAGCAGGGGTAGTTCATATAATTTTTTTTCGAAATAGACCCCGCTTCTAAGATACAGCCTTTGGAGAGCGATGACGAGTTGACAGTTTTCAATTTTTTACGGCTTCTTAAAAACACTAAGTCATAAAACTATACATAATATGAAGCACTAAGTAGATGTTACTCACATAATTTCTTTAGATCTCATAGCTTTATTATTAGGGGTTGAAAATAACAACCCCCTCTGATTTTTGTGGGATAGATTCAATTCTGGAGAAAAAAAATCTCCAGCAAAATTTCGATACAGTCGACACTTTTCTCGGAAAAATAAGAATTTTACAAGCAGTTATGATCACTGTTTATTCCATTTCATCGTATAACTATTCCATAGAATGAATATTCTCCGATATTATATGCCTATGACAGGAGATGAAGATGTTCGATAAATCTTTCTGAAGGTTTAATTACTATTTTCCGGAAGAAAATTATATTTGTAATATTTAAATTACACAAATAGAACTTTCTTTCGATTAATAAGCATAATTGACTAAACCAATTTTGAACATAAACAATATCTTAGAATATTCATTCTATGGAACATACGCTTAAATGGAATGAACAATGATCATAAATGCTTGTAAGTTTTTTTTTCCGAGGAAAGTATCGACTGTATCGAAATTTTGCACGAAACTTTTTTCTTCAGAATTGAATAGAAAACTATAAGAGAATTTAATTTTTCGAAAATCCATCCCACGAAAACAATTTCTGAAGGAAAATCATAAGGGGTTGTTATTTTCACCCCTCATAATAAAGTTATGAGATAAAAAAAATTGTGTGAGTAAAATCATTTTAATGAATCATATTAGTTAGTTAGTTTACGACTGTGTTTTTTAGGACTCTAAAAAAAATTAAAAACTGTCAACTCGTCATCGCTTTCCAAAGGCTTGACCATTAGTCGCTGTCTTTAATAACTTAGTTGATTAAATAACTATTAGATTTTGTAAAAGCAATAATATCGAAAATAATCTGGACTATCAAACAGCAAAAAAAAAGGGTTTCTTTTTGTTGTTCATAAGCTTCCCACGAATACAACAATAATTATGTATTATAGAAAGAAAAAAGTATTATATTTTAGCTCGAGGTTATGTTGTATCCCGACGGGAAGCGGAGGGAGACGAAAAACCAAGATGTAAAATCTAATATTTTTCCTGTGAATAATACACTATTTTTTTCTGTAACAGGAAAACCGACCATTCAATAGTGAAAGAAATATAACTTCTCACGAAATTACTTTTTTCCCCGGGAAAAAAGTGGGTAATTTTTTCCCGGATATACAGGGTGCTTCTGAATTGATGCGAAAGATTTAGGGGGATGATTCCTTAGAATATTTTATGGAAGAAAGTTCGCATAAAAGTAGTTCCGGAAATGCATAGTTTCCAAGATATTGTGAGTTGAAGATTTACTCAAAAACTGACTGAAAAAGTGGTACGCCACTAAGATTTTTTGAACTTACAATTATTTTTGAATTATTCGTTCAATTTATGACGAAAAATCTCTCAAGCGTTTTTTTCTTGTGGGGCTCCGCTTTAATGTAAAAAATATAGAACATGTTGACGTAGTATCTCTACTACAAAATGTGTTTAAGTAACGACAAATTCGCGTTAAGATGTTTAATTTCCTTGAATAAAAACGACACCCCACACGAAAAGAAAGCAGAAGAAATTTTTTTATCACAAATTGAACGAAGAATTAAAAAATAATTGTCAGTTTTCAATATCTCAGTGGCGTACCACTTTTTCAGTCAGATTTTAAGTAAAACTTCAACAACCTTTCCGGAATGACATTTATGGAACTTTCTTTCATAAAATATTCTGAGGAATCATTCTCTCAAATCTTTCGCATTAATTCAAAAACACCCTGTATAGACACTTACTTTTTTGACAGGAAAAAAAGTAATTTCGTAAAAAGTCATATTTCGTGACCTGTCAAGAGATATAAAATGTCAACATTTTTTCCCGTCAAAGAAAAAAAATATAATGACTAACAAACAACTAATCACACAATTTTAAATCTCTTTCGAATTAACACTTCGTTCGTCATCAAAGATATCATCATCACCGCATGGCCATCCGGTCAACCAGAAACGACTCCAGGCGATATCAATCCAGACCCCACGTCCGCTAAGATTGCCCCTTGTTTATTCTCAGCGGTTTCACACCGTACAAAACCAATCGCTTTCATCAATGAAGATAACGACCTCAAACCGATCGATCTAATATTTTCATCTATAGCGACCGATACGTAATGCATCTCGAGCTGGCCGTAATTCAGAACTGCGGCCGATAGATCTTCTTTTTTCCGGCTCTGTGACCGCGACGGTACGAGGCATTTCGATAATTCGCGGTTTTCTATGGATGCTGGGAGATGGGTCGTTCGTTGTACCAGCAGTTCCATTCATTGCTGATGGAGGATTGTTCATTCAGCAGATGAAATGTCGTAAATTATAAAGGGTTTTTCCAATGAGAGGTGTTATTTTGATATTCGAAGAAAAATGCCATTTTTCTATAAATGATCGGATGTTTATTTAATTATAAAGAAAAGCTATGCCTTCAATGGTGGGAAATAAAATCAGGCAAATGACCACCACAACCACGCTTACAGGACCATATCCTTTTAATGAAAATTTCCAAAGCCAAATCGCAAAGTGGCTGCCCTATGTCCTCGATAGCCTCACGAATTCCATCTTTGAGGTCTTGAATTGACGCTGGGCTATTGAAGTAGACCTTCTCTTTCACGTGGCCCCAAAGAAAAAAGTCACAAGGTGTTAAATCACAAGATCTCGGTGGCCAATTGTGATCACCTCTTCGAGAGATAACACAGCCCGGAAACTTTTGCCGCAAAAGATCAATGGTTTCGTCGCTTTTGTGACAAGTAGCACCGTCTTGTTAGAAGTGAACGTTGTCCAAATCAATACTATCCAAATTCGGCCATAAAAAATCATTAGGACAAACCTGGGTTTTCTTCAACACTTTCAACTAAATCCGTAATATTCTCGGCTGTTTTTGAGCGACGTACACGGGTATTATTCTTCACATCACTAACTAGTCTCCACAGCTCGAATTTTTCCACCAATTTTTTTATTGCGGTCCGAAAAAACTCAATGAAGTTCGTGGTCACTCAGGAATAAGAGGAAATTAGGAAGCTAACACAATAGACAGAAATAGAGCACAAACTCCCATTTTTATAACTGCGAAGTATTTATTCGAAAATCGAACTCTTTTGAAACTGAAAATTGTAGAAAGATTTATAGAAAGTACTTTTTCTTCTGTCAAAACCAGTTTTAAGCATATTTTTAAATATTTATTCTATGGAACACTTATACGATGAAATGAAATGAATAGTGATCATAACTGCTTCTAAGTTTTATTTTTTCCGAGAAAAGTATCGACTGTATCGAAACTTTACAATAGACTTCTTTTTTCTCCAGAATTGAATGGGAACCATAAGAGAATTTATTTTTCCAAAATCTATCCCACGAAAACAATTTCTGAACGAAACTCATAGGGGGTTGTTACTTTAAACATCTAATAATAAAGTTATGAGATATAAAAAAATTGTGTGAGTAACATCTACTTAGTGCTTCATATTATGTAGTTTTATGACTTAGTGTTTTTAAGAAGCCGTAAAAAAAATTGAAAACTGTCAACACGTCATCGCCTTCCAAAGGCTGTATCTTGAAAGGGTGTCGATTTCGAAAAAAAACTATATGAACTACCCCTGCTTATTTTCATCGAGGAATCGTACCCTCGCATTCGTTTACAGATACCCTGTATACAGAATCACACAGTGAATCTCATTGTGAGGAATGAACCCCGGTCATTTCATCACAATTCTCTCGGAAACGAAGAAAATCGTTATTCACATAAAACATATTTATGAGAATTTAAAAATTTTTCGTAAAAGAATTCGGTATCATTCTAAAATTCGAACGAGAAAAGCAAGTGCTACAGGAATATAATCTTCATACATAAATTGATCCAAAGAAGTTGAAGAAATATCACTAGAATAATTTAGAAATTACAGGGGCCCAAAACTGATCCTTGTGGCACCTCCCACCCATTCAAGTTCTGTAACTGCTTATAACATTTTTATATGCGGGATCAAACGGTGAATTACATTCTAAAGAATTAACCACGTTAATCCCATCGCAATTCTCTCTGAAACAATAACATTAAAATCACGAAAAAACATAACAATCGGAATCTTTTTTACGCCCAACGAAGAGGATCGATGCCTGGACTTCTCGGCTACAAAACAATTAGAACGGAATACGCAAACGAGAGAAAAAAACACACAGATAGAGAGAAAATAAGAAAATCGACATATACATAAAACATAAGATGCAAATGTCCTCATATTTAATTCAGCTCAAAGTCAAGTTCAATTGCAGTAATTGATAGTAGAACCAGATTAGATAGTTGCTATCTTTAACAGTCCACGTCTTACTTGCATTTCTTTCGTGTTAAGAGCATGCGGCGGTGAAAATATTTCGCAATACTTGTTAGTATGTATTTATTATATTTATACAGGAGTAACCTTTCGAGAAGGCAGCGTAGCAGTGGCGGCTGCTCAAAGGAGGCAGAAGAGGCTGGGCCTACCCTTATTTCACTGCATTTTATTCAAATGTGAATTCAAGTTGAAAAAAATATCATATTTCTATATCTGTATTATTTCCATCATTTTATCTACTATCTAAATCTGAAAGAATTAGCCATACAGGGTTTCCCAAAACTCGACGTCAACCCAGAACCGGGTGAAAAGACAAGTAATGCTAGTTATCAGAAAATATTAAAAAAATCTAAGTTGCATGATTTTAAAATAATGGGCATTTAAAATAACACGCAAATTTCCACACCCTGTGACAGTCTTTTCGCTCCTGTTGCCACAAATATCAACTTTTTCCAACTTTTTTTTTTGCTGTGTAACCTTGAATAATGCTTGTCTAAACTGTAATCAAAATTTGGATACCAGCTGCTCTAGGTTTCATAAAAATAGGGCTTGCTTCTCAGACAAAAAAATCAAAATAAACAATTGCCTAGTTTAAACTGACTGTATTGTTGAAAAAATGTACTACGCAAGTTTGGCATGTTTTGTCAAAAGTTGGCGCATTTAGTAAGGATTCCAAAATGGTATAATACTTGTTGAATTGTAGCTGCCGTAGTTCAATTTATTTTCGATTGCCTTCAAATACACTTTTTCTCAAACTGCTTCCCAGTAAAAAAAGTCCAATGGATTCAAATCCGGTGAACGGGCCGGCCACGAGAATGGACCAGAACGTCTGATCCATCTTCCGGGAAAAAATGTTACCAGAAAAAAAAATTCCAGAGAAATTTCTCCGGAAAAATTATTTTCTCTGGAAATTTCTCCGGAAAAATTTTTTCTGGAAAAATAGTTTCCTCTGGAAATTTCTTTGTCTGGTAACATTTTTCCCGAAAATGGATCGGACGTTCTGGTCCAATCTCGTGGCCGGCCCGTTCACCGGACTTGAATCCATTGGACTTTTTTACTGGGAAGCAATTTGGAAAAAGTGTATTTGAAGACAATCGAAAATAAATTTGAACTACAGCAGCTACAATTCAACAAGTATTATACCATTTTGGAATCCTTACTTTATGCGGCAACTTTTGACAAAACATGCCAAACTTGCGTAGTACATTTTTTTTCAATAGTCAGTTGAAACTAGGCAATTATTTATTTTGATTTTTTTGTCTGAGAAGCAAGCCCTATTTCTATGAAACCTAGAGCAGCTGGTATCCAAATTTTGATTACAGTTTAGACAAGCATTATTCAAGGTTACACAGCAAAAAAAAGTTGGAAAAAGTTGATATTTGTGGCAACAGGAGCGAAAAGACTGTCACAAGGTGTGGAATTTTGCGTGTTTTTTTGAATGCTCATTATTTTAAAATCATGCAACTTAGATTTTTTTTATATTTTTCTAGTAACCAGCATTACTTGCCTTTTCACCCGGTTCCGGGTTGACGTCGAGTTTTGGGAAACCCTTTATGTTTATTACTCAGCGATCTAAAATATTCATATATTATCCGCAACATACAATAGAGCGTAACAAAGGGCAAGCAAACCGCGGAGAAGGCTCGCCTTCACGACTCGAGATTCGTTAGAATGTAACATTTCAAACTTCTTCAAATGAACGGTGCGGAATATACTCAAAATTCAAGCTGTAGATCACGTGTCGGAGGCCCGGCTCCGCGGCATTATTCTCGCTTCTAGGCGAACGAGCTTAGCCAAAACTGAACGTCCGATCAGCCCGAATCAACCCCGGCGATCGTGGATGGAGATCAGCTGTTGTTTTGATTCCCCCCTTTTTATTAACGAAGTATTAATTCTCTCAGCGTGCGGTTTTTGTTTTTGTGACATTTTTCGGAGAAGTTTGTGGGTAATATTTAAATATTCAGCAAGAAAGTTGGAAACGAAATTAAGAAGTGAGAATTATAATGCAAGTAGTGAACTTGAAGAAACGCAAAATCCTGTAGATTTTCTTTTGAATAAAAAATGAGTACAATGCCTTTCGATGATTAAATTTTCATAACTCACATAATCAAGACACCTCGACCAGCAATGTCAAATTTAATTATTAATTCTGCTCATAATCGTTCGTTCTGCGTAGAATGGTTTAATAAATGCCAGCGGCTGACAGCCCAGTTCGAAATAAATAATTTTGTTGGTTGCGTGGTCTCGGGCCTTCTCTGATTGAAATCTCACGAGCCGCCACTGGTTAGTTTGTATTTATTATATTTATACAGGAGTAACCTTTCGAGAAGGTAGCGTAGTTATGCTTTATAGAACTGCATGACGTTAATCAACTACTTAATTGGGTGATATGATATGGTTTCATTATAACTCACTCGAGAGCTACTGAGTTGATTAGATGTGGTATAATTAATTGTTAAGGTTACAGGGTGAGATAAGATCAGATAAAGATTGACATTGCAACTATATTTTGGGTAGCAAGTTTAAGGACATTTAATATTCATTCTGTGGAACATACGATGATATGGAATGAACAGTGCTTGTAAGTTTTTATTTTTCCGAGAAAAGTATCGATAGTTTGAAAATTTTGCAGGAGACTTTTTTCTCCAGATTGAATGGAAAACCATAAGATCATTTAATTTTTTCGAAAATCTATCCCACTAAAACAATTTTTGAAGGAAAATCATAAGGGGTTGTTATTTTCAAACCCTAATAATAAAGTTATGGGATCAAAAAAAAAGTGTGTGAGTGACATCTACTTAATATATCATATTATGTATAGTTTCATGACTCAGAGTTTTTAAGACTCCTAAAAAAATGAAAACTGTCAACCCGTCATCGCCTTCTAAAGGCTGTATCTTGGAAGGGAGGTCGATTTCGTAAAAATTATAGGAACTACCCCGCTTATTTTCATCGAGGAATCATCTCCCAAGGTCCCTCGCATTTGTTTACAGAAACCCTGTATATACTATTCGATGAGTTACAGATTACATTATCTCTGAATTGACCGAAAAGATTATTTTTATTCATTCGGATTCTCGTGAAATTATATTTTCAATACGCTAACTTCTACTGTTTTTTTAATATTCTGTAATATTCTATTTTTACTTTTTTGATAGCTTAAAATAATTCAGAGGCATTTCATCAACATTAATGGTGGCAATATTTTTTTGAAAAATATCTGAAATTTACTTAGTTAAATTATACATAAAAAAACACTGAGCAACTTAGGTGCAAATTATGCATGTCATTTTCTTGTCTTATTATAGCTTTTTAAAAAGGTAGGTAAAAATATTATCTACTATGAGCTATTATAGTTATTCAACTTGTTCAGGAAGTTGCTACTAAGTATAGATATGTGAAAAAAATATTCACCAAATATAGAAATGAAACTTTTTTAAATATCGAAAAATATTTGGTTGTTGTGGAAAAACAACGTTTGATGAATGGTTATAGGTAAGTACCATATTTTTTTCAAGCATAGTAATTCATTCCATTTTAATCGAGTTTAACACTATGATAAAACCATTTTTTCATGAAAAATAACCAAATTAAATTAATGTAATTCACACTTTAAATTTGATTTGTAGATTATTCTCATTTCCAATAAATATAAAAATATTAGTTGACTATTGTGAGTAAAAAATTAACTAGCTTCACTAAGAATTCGAAAATTATTCTTTGAAAATCACAGCTTTATAGGCTCCGAGGGAGTCAATTTCAAACTCTTGTCATTTGTTTTCGAAAGTTACTCAAATGTTTATATTTTCAGTCATTGCATGAATATAAAAATTAACAACATGAACTGTTTATAGTGAGAACGTACAACCTGAACTATTCGCAAAATTTTTCGATGGTAAAAATTAAAATATTTATAAAGATGGCGAATTCAAAAAATGTGGAAAATTCAGACTCTTGACCCCATTTATCATTTGCATGGAAATTCCTACGTCCAGCCAATTATCAAATACTTATTTCACAACTATCCATTGTTTTTCAACAAATAAGTGGGAAATATTCTAGGAATGATATATCGAAAAAGAAAAGTTGAATCCATGAAAGAATGCAGAAATAAATTTTAAATTATAATTTTCCCAATATAAACAATATTGCAGAGTTTCTGATCTTCTTAAATACAATTTTCCATGGATTTTAAAATATAAGGCGATTTTAATGTGTACGAAATTGATCATTAATGTCCCATTTCAATGCTCAATGTATGCTTCTTTAATGTGCTCATGGCAACCGTTCACAAAGTATTCAGAAGTACCACAAGAAATGTCAAAACTTTATTGGAACATAAATAACTACATAAAAATATTATTATGTTAAGTGTCTCGTGCAAAATGAGAATGTATTTCAATCAAGAATTCATATACAATTCATACTATAAGATCGTCGGAAAAATCTTGTAATCAACTCGGTTATTAATCGAGCGACTAATGGTCTCGAACTATTAAAGCGTTCGATCCGCTCACGCATTAAAATATCTTGATCATTAGTCGCTGTCTTCAATAAGCTAATTGATTGAACACCTATTAATGATTTTTGGCTTTGGTTTGATTGATTGATAGAACTGTCACATAATTTTCAAACTTGAATTGATTTGTAATTAATTATATTTTTGGTGAATCAAATATGTCCAAATCAGCTTCTTTTAATGATGCACCTTCATATGATAGTCAATCAAGAAAAAAAATTTTTTCGATAATTTCGACGATATAAACATCCCAAAATATTGTCCTTAAGATTTGGAATTAACTGCCACCTTAATATTGTGATTATATTTTTGGAAAAACCGAGGGAGAAAGTTTAATTCTAGGAATTATGAATATGTTATTCATTTTTACCTCACCGTCATGTAGGTATGCTCTTACAAATTGGCTGTGAATTTTGAATGAAAAATTATCAAAATGAAACATTTTGTTCTTTTGACTGAATACAGAATTTTCGAACTGAGAAAACTCGATCATTTTTTATTGCGAACAAGCTGAAATATTAGATTTTTTTAAACCTGATTTCAGCGACGCTCTCCTTGTATATAAGTCAAATTTCAAAAGGTAATAGTGAATGAGTGCGATAAACTTCAGGAGATAATTCTGCATGAAAAATTAAGTGCATGATAAGACTCTTATCCGCAAATACTTCGTTTTCCGAGATACCGGGTGTAAAAGTTTAACTTGCAATCTAACTTTTTATATACTACTCTGAAACCGGTTGAACATGAAAATTGGTTGGTAACAATAAGTAGTTATGTTTATCATTGACTCTCAATTTTTCTTGAGAAAAAAATTGAAAAACGACGAAATATTTCAAGGAAAAAAACATTTCTTAATTCTCCGTTCAATTTGTGACAAAAATTTCTGCTACCCCTTTTCGAATGTATAGTCGTTTTGATGTAAAGAAATTTATTATTAAATTCTACTGAATTCAACCAAATTCTAGTAAATTTTGTCAATTTCTAGTACAGTGTACACCAAAATTCTACACTGATTTTCCCTCGATTTTTGACGAGGGGGAAATCATTACTGAAATTTTGTATACCAAATTCTACTTTTGGGCAATAATTCTATAAATTCTACAAAAATTGTCATAAATTTTACCAAATTCTAGGAAACTTTATCAAATTCTATTGAATTTTACTAAATTATAGTAAATTTCATCAAATTTTACTGAATTCTAGTGAAGTGTACACCAAATTCTACTTTTGGACAATAATAGGTACTATAAATTCTGAAAAAATTGTCATAAATTCTATCAAATTCTAGGAAACTCTATAAACTTCTACTGAATTCTATCAATTCAACTGAATTCTATCCAATTCTACTGAATTCAACTCAGTTCTAGTAAATTCTGTCGCATTCTATACCGAATTCTAGTAGAGTGTACACCAAAATTCTACACTGATTTTCCCCTCGATTTTTGACGAGGGGAAAATTTACTGAAATTTTGTACACCAAATCATATTTTTGGGCAATAATTCTATAAATTCTAAAAAAATTGTCATACATTCTACGAAACTCTATCAAATTGTACTAAAGTCTATAAAATTCTACTGAATTCCACCAAATTATAGTATTTCATAGAATTCTTCTGAATTCTAATAAAGTGTATACCAAATTCTAATTTTGGCAATAATTCTATAGTATAAATTCTGATAAATTGTCATAAATTCTATTAAATTCTAGGAAACTATCAAATTCTAATAAATTTCATCAAATTCTACTAAAATCTAATGAATTCTATTGAATTTTACCGAATTCTAGTAAATAATATCAAATTCTACTAAATTCAAGTACAGTGTACACCAAGATTTTACACTGATTTTCCCCTCAATTTTGGACGAAAGGGAAATCATTACTGAAATTTTGTACACAAAATTCCACTTTTGGGCAATAATTTTATAAATTCTTGAAAAATTGTCATAAATTATACCAAATTCTAGTAAAGTCAATCAAATTCTACTGAATTCCACTAAATTCTATCAAATTCTACTAAATTCTACCAAATTCTAGTAAAGTCAATCAAATTCTACTAAATTCTAGTAAATTCTATCAAACTCTACTAAATTCTAGAAGAGTGAACACCAAAATTCTCCACTGATTTTCCCCTCGAAATATATCATTGCCGTGCAATTTTTTCAGACAGTTTTCAAGTTAAACTTCAACACTCCGTATCTCAGAAAACGAATCATTTGCAGACAAAAGTCATATAGCATATAATTATTTGTTCCTGCAGAATCAACTCTTGAAGTTTATCGCACTTATTCACAAACACCCTGTATAGCGAACAGTCTATGAAGTATAGAATGTTCCAAAAAACTTCACGAAAGGAATACAATAATCAGTGACATTATCGAAATGATCTGAAAATATTTAACACCCAAGAAATCGATAATTCATTATAATTCTCTATAAACAATTTAAATCCATTTCTATAGCATAATTGCCACAATGCAACACATCAGCGACGCATGCGCGTAACAGCAAAACCCATTAACGTAATTGATCCGCTACCAGGTAAGTAAATATATTTTTTTATCAGTTTCTACTGCAACCAGTCAAGACCTACCACCATTACAGTTTTATTTATTACCATCGTAACTCATATAAATTGATGAGAGGACGAAAAGAACATATGGGGGAGGATAAGGAAAGTCCAAATATGGACAGTTATGTAAATTATTGTTATCTTTTTAATATAATTGATTTATGGCTGACAATTAACTAGGAAATGGAATTTGATTCCCTCACTTGAGGTTATTACATTGTATATCTCTATTTGTTCAGCTGTATTTTAATCAGTCAAAATAGGTAGTCGAGAAATCATTGCATTTTAATTGGCATTTGCGGTATGTTAAAATAAAGAGTTTTTGATATAACACCATTAAGAGTCGTATTAAATTTATACCTATCCAATAAATCACTTAAGATTTCAAGTAACTAATTATAATGATCGCTATATTATTTCGGTGATTTCCATTTTTTTTCTCGAGAACCTGATGACTACGAAACGAAATAATTCAAAAAAGCCCTGAGCAGGTGCTCATGTATGCTCGTTCATTAGTGGAGCAATAAGATAACCTAAACATTCCGTTTGAGATTGATACTAAATGTGTGAATGCGAAGTTCATTTGGAAATACATATACACACTATACAATTGTTCTTCAAAGTCTTTTCATCGCAGTATTTCGGAAATATCGAGAGCTTCATAATGAAATAAAAATTTGAAAAATTCCGATATAATTATGCTAATAAAATGATATGAACTCCTTCAACTATTGAAAAATTTAAGAAAACCCCTAAGCAGGAGCTTTTGAGCACTCCTTCTTCGGTGGAGGAATAAGGCTATTTCTACCTCAAAATTTTATTTGGGATTTGAGATTGATACCAAATAAACATATAAATGCAGAATCTTAGCACAATCGGAACTATATTCTGAAAAATTATTCAAAAAATGAAATATGTAAAAAATAAATAATTGAAGAAATTAATTTCTATGGTTCTGATGATACGATCCTCTTGAAATTTTGCATGAACTTTCAGTATATCAGTCATGATTCACATAATAATTAATTAATAATTTCACTTGAATCGGTTATTCTGTTATGGAAAATAGAATCTTCTTTTTAAACATTTCAATTGAATTTTTTATGGTTCTGTTGACACTATTATCACAAAATTTTGCATGAAAATGCAGTATTACCGTCTTCATTCACGAAAAAATTTCACTTGAATCGGATATCCTGTTATGGAAATATAAAGATTCTTCTTTTCAATGTTCCAATTGAATTCTCTATGGGGTTGTTAACACTATGGCCACGAAATTCTGCATGAACATTCAGTGTATCAATCTTCATACATAAATTAAATTTTATTTGAATCGGATATTTTTTCATGGAAATATGAAGTTTCTTCTTTTCAATATTCCAATTGAATTTCCTATGGTTCTGTTTACACTATGGCCATAAAATTCTGCATGAGGCTTATTATGAGCATCTTGCATATGGCCGCAACATTTCATTTCAATGGGTTCCGTTTTGTCTGAGATATTTAGGAACAAAAATTCTGAATGGCTAGATTTAATGGAACACCCTATACTATTTGGTTGGTTAACAATCTTAACCAAGCCATTCAGAAACCGACCTCACCCTGAAAATTTCAAGTCTCTAGGAAAATCCCTTCAAAAGTTATTGTGCTAACAGGCGGCCCCACGGACAGAATTGAATTCGACCACAAATTCGTCATCAGGGAGTCGAACCCCATCGTTTGAGACCATTTTCGGCTCAAAATTCGAAAATCACAAACATTTGGGCCAAACGATATAGCACACGTTTAAGTAGAACGAGCGCTCAAAAAACCAATTCAACATTCCCAAAAGATTTTGTTAGTAGGAACAAATTATGTTATTTCCGAATTTCGACGGAATAATGTAAACTCTCCGTTTAACAATTCATGGTCAAACCTAATTTTTCCGACCGTTAACTCATAATATCGATAACTTTCCAAATCATACACATTTCCATTATAAATCACCTCAATCCGAAGAAAAATTGTATCAATAAATTTAATTCGCAGAAACATGTGGATCACCTTGTAAAACACTAGTTTTCAATGTGAAAATTGTACGAACAATTAAACGGTTTATAAACTTTTTTATTTAGCTATTCATTATCATTAAGTGATTATTTCGCAGTTGGTCATTACCTACACTTTTAATAGCGGATAAATCAATGATAATCATATTCTGTTGAAATTATTTATATCGATACAGAACTAGTAGTACTACCGAAGTACTCATTAAGTACCAACGTAACAAATTGAAACATGAGAGGAATTGAAGTTTATACGGCAATAATAACAAGCATGTGATCATACTTCCGACAATAATTATTAAAATAAATGCAAATCGAGAAAAAACAAATGTCACCAAATTAATGACAATTTTTAATGTAATATACACTGTAACGATAACAACAATGTGAATTTCTGATGTTTCTATTATATCGAAATTGTTCTTCTGTCAATGATATATTTCTGTTTATATTAAATCTGATGTATCCTTAATTATTTGCTGAATTGTTACTATTTAAGTTGTAATAATAGCAGTAGCAGCAATGTTTTTAATAATTTATAGTTATTTAATCAACTAGGTTATTAAAGACAGCGACTAATTGCAAGATATTTTAATGCTTGAGCGGAGCGACCATCAGACCATTAGTCGGTAGATTTAATAACCGTGTTGATTACAAGATTTTTCCGACGATCTCAACATCAATAGTGTATAAATTGTTGATTGAAATTCATTCTCATTTTGCACAAGACATACATTGGACATAAAGGAATATCTATGTTTCTATGTTCCAGTAGAGTTTTGACATTTCTCGTAGTGCTTCTGAATACTTTGGTGTACGGTTGCCATGAGGATTGCACATTAAAATGGCTAAAAAATTGAGCATTAAAATGGGTCATCATGCTCATTTCGTACACATTAAAATCACCCTTTAATACGAGGTCGGCGGAAAACGCTTTTTTCTTTGCTTTCGAGAAATACATTTTTTTGAAATGGTACGAATATCACAAAATAACAAGTGTATTACTTAACTCAAGAAAAGCTAAAGATGTTCTCAGTTCTATTTTTTCTTATTTAATCCATTCAGATTTTATGAGCCACAACAAAATTAATAATTGAATATACAAATTTCGATGGCTTCAAAATCAGAAGTGTGAATGATTTCAAGTAGACACTTATAATCAAATTTATGTAAATTTTTTTCATGATCTTCCTATTCCTCAAATAACTTATTGATGTTTTTTAAGAAAAACGAACAACTAGTATTTATTCTCAATTTCGTAAGTTTACAATCTTTATATAGTTATATGTTTTCATTACTTATATTGACTGACGAAGAGAAATATATTCTCGTAAGCTCGAGCAAAGAAAAAAAATTTAAATCAAAAACATTGCTGCTACTACCATTATTAAAACGTAAGTTAAATCTGATGGTTAGGTTTTTAGGTATACCATTATCCAATACTGATTATGAAATAAATTAACGAAAATCTTGAGATGATTGATTCATTTTCAATTGTAACCTATCCACTCATATTGAAAAGTAGATTTGAAATTCCAAACTTCCTGGTTATATTCGATAACAGAAATAGGAATGGCTTATCATGTCTTACTGTTTCCAACAGAATATATCATGAAAAACTTTTTAGGTTTTCACTCCTAGTCTCTGAAACAGAATAATTGAAAAAATTTTAATTAAGATGAAGTGCCCCTGCGAAAATCCTTGCACTTATTTGTCAGGAGAAAATTGGTTTCGAAAAAATTGTTGCCTAACAATAAAACTGAAAAAGGAAATAAATGAAAAGAATAATGTTACATTTCAGTATCTATATTAGACACCTTCTTCAGACAAACTTGTAAAATCTTCGGAATTGTGTGTTTTTTTCAGTTGCAGTCTAATTGACATTGAAAATGGTCAACACATAGAGATGTTGATTAATTTAATTTTCAAATTTCCTGATGTCATTCCTTTCTTCAATAAATCAATTCAATTCCGAATATTTTACAAGTTTGTCTCAAAGAAGTGTCTGATATAGACACCGAAACGTTACATAATCCTTTTCATTTATTTCCTTTTTTAGTTTTACTGTTCGGCAACAATTTTTTCAAAACCAATTTGATCCTGACAAATAAGTGCAAAATTTTCGCAGGAATACTTCATCTTAATTAAAATTTTTTCAATTATTTTCGTTTCAGAGACTGAGAATTAAAAGCTAAAAAGTTTTTGAGAAACGCAGAATCCTTCCAGATTATATTTCAATCGATATCAGAATAGATTCTACTCAATATATTTATAAATTAATAATTAAATTGATATAAAATAATGAGTATAGTATATGGTAGTAATATTATTATATTAATACTAATAGTGGGAGATAATCAATTGAAACATTTTCGAAATTTGAACACACGGATATTCTTCATTCATCATAGATTATAAATATAAAAAATTGCAAGAAAAAAAAAAATTATAGAACATCGAAATTATTATGCTCATAATGTACAAAATTTTTGAGAGAGAAAAAATCGTTCAAATAATCTAAATAGTCGTAAAATGTTTTCATAATAGATATGAAAAATCAGATAATAAATTCAGAAATAAGGACATTCTTCAAACATATAAGGGGGATTTTGACCTTACTTCATAAGTAACCAGGAAAACTTACTGTGAAGTGAAAATTTTCAATAATAATTCGAAAGCTTTTAAGTGCACGTCAATTTCAACAGTAATTCAAATTTTAATATCCTGAGAACTATTCGTCCCGATCTCTCGTAAATTGTACGAAATCAGATTTATTTTCAGGAAAAATAATCCGCTGAAATTTGTACCGGGTGTCCTAAATTCATTGTCTAGTGAGGGAATCTCAGAAACCCGATGAGCTGGAACAAAATGAGTGGCATATTCAGGGCTTCATTTTTTGAGAGAATTCATTTGGTAAAAACCGCAACCTTTTAAGTCGAACTGTTTTTCGAGCTACTAGAGAAAATTGGAAAATGGCGTCAAATGAAAATTCTCATAATTTCTTTATTGCTGAAGTTATGAACATGAAATTAAACATATACAGACACTTTTTTCAGTGTAATTCATTGAAGTAAACAATTTTTATTCATTACATTTTGTTCTAAGCTCATGGGGTTCTGGGATTCCTCAGTAGACAACGAATTTAGGACACCCGGTAGATATACTTAAGCATCTACAAAACTATAACTGCCTGAATAAGTTCCAAAATATGTAACGAATTTGCTAGAGATTGGCTTCATTGAATTAAAAAATCAGAATGAAAAAGAATAAGACATAATTATGTTATACATAAGTATTCATCATTTTAATATCAACAGTAGTTTCATACGAAATATCTTTCGAAATCTGTGAAAATAGGCTATGCCAACTAAGTTTTTCAAATTACATGATATATTTTGGCCTGAGGTAGTTAATATTTTATGTTAGAATAATGAAGAAGTATAAAAAAGGATTAAACCAACAAATATTTCAAATAGCAGCTTTGTGCTTTTGAGCTTCTGCCACTTGCTTACATTAGGAGAAAATCATTCAAATTTGAATATTATAAAAATTATTGGTATTTGTGCGACGGATTTCCAAAAATTTTGTGACTTACTTATATGATCAATGAAACCACATTTTACAGAAGTTGAGTATCACTAACCCAAAGAATTTTTCATTATTCGGCAGAAGATCATTTTCAAATATTTCCCAATTTCTATTGTAAGCTAGATTGTAAGAAAAATAGTAGAATTGTGATGAAGCCGAACGGCCGAACGTAAGCACAATAACTTTTAGAGAGGACTACAGTTTGAACAAGAAAATACATAGATAATAAACAAATACGCAAAAACTTCTGACTTCACGTCAGTTCTCTAGTGATTTTTTATTTTCTCGAAACTTACTTTGACATAAACATAATGTTTTAAACATAAATCATGTTTTCTAATATGGGTTTCTAATTTTTTTGTTTTAGGATTCAGAAAGGAACAAATATTGATACCAACATATCCCAAACATAAGAATCTATCTAAATAAAAATTTTGACTCTCTCCTTGAAATTTTTTTTTCAAAATTAGCACAAAGATTTTTTAATTTCGATTTTTCAAAAATTGAACAACTGATTTCAATTTAAAACTATTTCGAAGATCATTAACTTTTGCCGCTCATATTTCAACAAGAAAAATAGACTTTGAGTCATAAGTGAATAAAACAACTGCAAATGATTAACATGAAATCAGTTTTCCGAAAAATCCTGGAAATCTTCAATTTAGACTTGCCCTATCTTCCAAGTCAACTCGATCAATCATCAGATCATAATATTTTGAAAAACTATCGACATAAAGACGAATCATCAATTTCCAATAATTCCCATCAACCCTGTATATTCACCAAACAGATAACGCGATAAAAACGCAAATGTTCCATATCACAACGACCTTCACGAATCAAAACAACTGACGATCAACCCACCTGCTGTTCTCAGAAAACATCTGCAAAAAACCTCTGAAAAAACTCGGACTCCGGAAAACTTTCCACTGAACACAACGTTTAAATATAAAATCGTTCACGAGAAAAACTTATACGAGACTACAGTCGGTCACTATACATAGAAAAAACAGTTCACACAGATCGCGCCACAGAAAAAAATGGAAAATCCACAGATTAAACAGTCGATCACAGAGCGTGCTTATTCCTGGGGCAAAAACGCGTACGAAAAAGTCATATCTGGCGACGGTGCGCGCTCTGGGGCAAAAACGGCGGGCAAAAAGCGGGATCGACAGTCGTACAGGCAAAAACACCACCGGTTTTTTACCCGCGCATTTTTCCGACTCGTCTGCGTTCGGTGTACGTAAATACGCTGGCCACTTTCACCACGAGCGATAAGCAAAGACTGTCGGATCGGTCTAAAAAGGCGTACGGGAGTCGAGACGCGGATCGGACGAGTTCGCGTCTATCGCGAGTTCAGCCCCGCCCACCGTTGCTTGAAACAATGCATGGAAACGCGAAGTGGGAGAGGCTTCGACCGGGGCCGGCAGGCCGGTCGAGAGACGGTCGGAAGCGAGATCGTCCGACGATCGGGTTGAAATTTGGCCGGGGTTAGGGTAAAAGCTATAGTCGAGGGGTATTTCACCTTGGAATTTTAGTGTACAAAGATTGGAATCATTTGGAAATATCGGAATTTTCAGAATTATTTAGAATTCAGAATCATTAAAAATTTTTCAGAATTATTTGGAATTTTTCGGAATTATTGGAAATTCGTGCTTCGTGCATTATGGTGCATTATGTTAGATCCGGACTGAGCGCACAAGCAACGTTAAATTTGAAATAATAACGAATAATTCCAAAAATTACAAATACAAATTTCTCGATATTACGAATTTCGAACTAGACATGGCATTGCACCTTGAATCCGAATTCCATGTCACAAACACCCTCTAAAACGAAGTAAATTCTCTGTATAATGAAATATTCAAAAACATCACTCATTGAATGGGTATTGGTAAGAAGATAAAAGGGTGTTTTTTTTCCGAAATTTTTCCGGGCGTACATAATAAATCCCGACCTTGAACTAAATCATTCCGGCGAACAGAGATATCCTTCTGAAAGAGTTTTAAATAGTACACCCCTGGCTGTATGGTTTCAATCTAACCATTACGCTAATGCGAAATTTGTGCGCAAATGTCTGAAAGGAAGTGCTTAAGTTAGTATGATAAACTTAAATTTATCAGTTCAGTGAAGTCGACCGCGACATTGCCGACTATAAAAACAAATTTTCTGTACTTATAATGAAATTTCTTTATAACGATTTTTTTGCGGATTTAGCGCTTTCGTTCGAAAGTTCTATAGGGGAACTGTACCGATTATGGAATACTTAAGGAAATTCATGTATTTTTTTTGCATTCAGTAAAGGTATATTAATAATGAGTGAACGTATGATCGGAAAATATATTCTTCTTCAATACAGAAATGAATCAAACATGTAACAGAACAAATAAACAGAAATAACACTCAATTTGAACTCTCAAAATTCCATATTAGGAGCATAGTGCTCCCAAAATGGAATAGCTATGTTTCTATCATAAAACGCTTATATTTCTATCAAAAACTAAACAAAAAATCACAGATTCGTTAATTAAACAGTTATGAGTCCACCAGCACACTTCACTTTGATCTTTTGTTGATTTTTAGTTCCTTCAGTCCGGTGCAAGCGAGGCATCGAAACTGTTTCTTAGGATTTCCTGCACATTTTGAATGGGCCCATTTGCGGCATCCTTGGCACTTTACCCATTCGCCCAGACCCGCACTCTCGGACCATAATTTATTGCAATACAGACACTCAGCATCTGAGTCTTCTGTATCAGATGACAATACAAGGTCATCCTCGCAAGAACTGGAAGATGAACTTCTTCTTCTTGTCTTATTGAAGATCTGTTTCTTGACTTTGTCAACCTTCGGTGTTTTAACTTGGCACTGACTGATGCTTCAAGCTCATCTTTGTTGGGGGTAGAAGTTAAAATTTTCGCCTTCCCCTTCCGCCGATCAACCATTGCAACATTTTCTGTCGTTTTAAATACTGGAACAGGGCATATGTCTTGCAAAACAACAGAGCTTGCTGTAGAGTTAGAATTATCAGTTTCTTTTATATTTTCCGTTTCTTCACTAAATTGTTCTTCGACGAAATCTGATCCGTAAAAACATTTGTATTAATCGGATATATCCCTGTCTTACGGAAGCCGCTGATAGCATTCTCCATAGTCGCAGCCTTCGCAAAAAGCTTTTCCGATCAAACTTGAGATCTGATAATGCGTAATGGGTCTAACTGGGTCTCTATGGTTTGCCAACCAAGTCCGCACTTCTTCATTATAGTACCCCTTGAAGGGTCGCATATAAAAGAGACATCTAAGGGCTGTAGCCGATGGGAACAATGCGGCGGTAAGCAAACTATTGTAACATGCGATTCCCTTGCATGCAAGATAACTTCCAAATTACGGGTGTGAAAAATGTCCATCTAACACTAAGACAACAGGATCTTCAGCACTCGGTTTTGTGTAATTCACAAAATGCTTGAACCAGGTAGAAAACATTCCATCTGAATCCATCCGGATTTATGACAAGCAAATATAGCTCCAGGTGGAGCGCCATCAGTGAGCTCGTTTTTCATTCTTTCACGTGGAAAAATAATTAATGGGGGAACATAAGTTCCTCCTGCACTCATGCAAGCAACAATTGTAACCAGGCTTCCTCTTTCTGCAGAAGTCAAGCTACCAACTTGCTTCTTACCTTTTTTTGCAACGATCTTCACCTGCTTTCCTGAACAATTGTGACTCCAGTCTCGTCGCAATTGAACACTCTGTTGGCGGGATATGTATGTTTTTCGTAAGCCATCTCTAATAGTTTAAAAAACTCTGACACGCTTCCTTTATTAAATCCTTTAACACGTCCGATTGATGTGGCCTGCGGAGTTCTCAAGGACAAAATTGGATTTCGGCTTATGAATTTTCAAACCACTTTCTACCCGCAGCTTTATTGTCTGCATTAAAAGGTGTTGATACTCCGCGAATATCTGCTAATTGAAAAGCTAATTTCACTACGTCATTTTTTGTGAGACCAAAGAATTTACGTTCCATTTCAAGGCAGTGGGCTGCTAGTTCTTTTTCCAAATCGGCTGAGAAGACTGGTTTTCTGCCTAAATTTACTTCCAAAATTGTATCAATATTTTATCTTCATTGTTTTTACTAATTTCAGAAATCTATGCAGAGTGGCTCTGGGAATTCCAAATATCTGTTGGGCTTTCAAATATCCCATTTCTCCCGACATACAAGCTTGTACGGCCGCCTTTAGGTTTTCCTTTGACCATTTTCGACGTTTCTGAGTTGTCGTCGAGGACATTCTGCAAAAAAAAGGTTGAATATTATGATAATAATTTAAGGTCCCTAATATGGAATATTTCATATTACAAACATACAGGTATTCAAATTAGGAATAACAACAAAGAGTACATAAAATGGCTGTAACCTTAAAATTACAAAAGCTTTCGACAAAAAGCGATCGCACTTTATTAACACATGTACTTCAGTGTGTTCAAATTATGCGGATGTTTATAAAACTTACCTTGTAAAAATTGGGACTCTTTCTTTCGGAGATAACTGATATATCGAAAACAGCCGAACACACAATGACCTGCGTACAACGGATAAACAAGAACACTGAATGCTGACACCGGGGTAACAGTATGTAGTGAACAAGCAGAGGCATTTCGAAGTGCAAACTATAGATGGCAGCATGTCGTTACTGAAAAACGATGGTATTCCAAATTAGGCATATATTCCATATTAGGTACCTTTCCCCTACTGTAACTGTAGTAGCAATTTTAAAACATTGACAAATGGTCTTTCACAAGGTCTTATCACCTCTTCTTTAGTCTTTTACATTTATATCTATGTGATATCCCTACAACTTCTTCTGAAGAATTGATATACTTACAGCGATGATATTGCTTTGGCTTTCCATCATTCAGAATTCAAAACAATAGAGAATGATCTTTCTGTTTCACTATAATTCCGAAAAATACCAAAAATTCCGAATAATTCCAAATAATTTCGAAAAATTCTAAAAATCCTGAATAATTCCAGATATTTTGAAAATTTATGAATAATTCCCGGAATTTCAAATAATTCCCAGTTTGGCTAAGAGGTCAATCACAAGTACCTAGTATATGATACCTACTTATAATACTTGCGACTCCTAAAAACAGATTACATTTTCTCGAATATACAATTCATTTTTCATATAGGGAAAACCCGGATAGATCTCACACTTTTTGAAATTGCCTCATATTTTTGAAAATATTGATTTTATATGAGTAATTTTTACGAATGTATTAAGCCCCATTATTTGATTCGGAATACTGAGACTTTCCTCTGACAAAGCAATCCCAAATTTCACAAAAAATTTATTTTTGTCGAACTTTTCTTTGAGAATAGATGCCTATAGGTATGGATAGTTGCCCAATCATGAAAATACTGGGAGGGATATATGCCCTTCATACTGTAACCCAACTAAATACAGTGATTTTCTATAGGTACCAAGAACAGCAACTTTATCTAAGCAACATGGATCGAATTAACAACAATTGTGCATTTTTAATCGAATTTCAAAAGCATATACTTATTAACGAAAATTTGAATTCTTCGTATCAACATAAAGCATTATTCCATATTGAATCGAAAATCAGCTAGGATGATAAGGTTTTAGTTTAGATGTCCTAAGGGGCATCTAGGTATATACCTTGAAAAATCAGGGCAACTTCCTTTTCGATAGGGATAGATGCCCATGAATTTTTTGAATAAATTAAGAAGAAAACAGCAACTACTTAAACTCAGATCGATGTACACTCAATGAAACACTGTATTGACGTTATAAAAAAAACTGAATATATTACCCACTTCAAAAGTTATTTATACAGCGGCCAATACTCACTTTCAAAACTTTGGCGGAGATGATCGCGCACACCATAGTGGAAAACGACCTCACTTTACAATTACTCTTAAAAAACTAAGGTCCAGGGTGACTGTATAGCATCTACTTAAAAAATTAAAATTTTGTTACATGTTTCGAAAGTTAGGTATTTTGAAAATGGGGCATCTATCCCACTGAGGCATCTATCCGTGTTTTATCCTATTAGATGAAAAAATGGATACCTAATGTTCCACATATTGCTATATTTGTTATTATCGGATAGATAGTTTCAATAAATATTGGCAGTCGAATAAGTGAACCGTCGGTTTACTGCCAAAACAAGATAAGTTGGTACATTTTTACCATTTTTGCGTTAAGTGCATTTTCCCAATCATATTCGATATGTAGGTACTGCATAAACCAGATAACTGTTGTACAACAGAAAAGTGCTAAATCTTGAAGGCTTGTTTTGGAAATACCTATGTAACTGATTCTGCTGAAAACTGAACAGCTAAAATAAGTTAAGTGTACAAAACTAATAAAATGTTACTTAAGGTAATTCCGGGTTAGATGCCCCACCGGTACAGATGCCCCGATCAGCATAACTTCGGAGCTAATCGTTAGTTGACGCCACGTGCATGGTCGTTGTTTACTTGTTCTTCGATTTGCGAAAGTCATAGGAAATAATACCACAAAATATTTTAATCCCGAAATATTCAAGAAAAACAGAAAACTGTTGGTGACTTGCTCCTATGATCTAATTTAGGTGTGAACATATCACAGTGGAAAATATATATCTTTCAACGTTTAATGCAATACTACCTATTGCATTTTCGTATGAAAGGGTCCATTGGTTCATTGTAGGTTAGAAAATAGTAGAGGAATTCTTCATGGATCAATTTTGATATACTGGAGCATCTCTCCCGTAAAAAAAGGATAGATGGCCTGAAATAATACGGGATAGACGCCCTAGATTCATTTGTATATTTTGCAAATATTGATGAATTATCTGATGAGTCTCGCCCTTGCTGTTTAATTGAGGGAATATTTCTTAATGAATGAATAATAAAATTTCGGATAATATGTCCCAACTTAAAAACTCATATTAAGTCAGCGCCGAACTGGTTCCTTGTACGAAAAGGTACAATGGTACTCCACCCAACAAAAAACTCCTTCAAAATAGCTGAAAGTTATAAGCCTGGTACAAGTTCTCCTAAAATCGATCAGGAAATGAAACTTTGACAAAGCGAAACCCAAAATAAAAAAAATATAGAAGAACATTTTTCGTTCTCGGAAGATGGAATCCCATTCATATAAAAGGTACCTAAAAATTCACCATCTACAAGTTGTGCTAAAGGATCAGAATCAGCTGGGAAAATTGATATCACAACAAACAAGGCAGATTGGTCAAAATGTTTGGGTTGTGACTAGTGGTTCCACAAGACATTTACAATGGTTATAACTGCGTCACTTGCGGACGTGAAAAATTAAGGGCTGTAAATCTTGACCGCCGTAAAAAAAATTCTCATGATCTGAGGTTTGGCTAATCCTTCTTCTTAAGATTAAGATAAAAAACTAATGAAAGTTTCTGCTCTTCTTTTATAAAGCGCTTTCCTTGAGTGGGGCGGCTCACCCAAACTACAGGGGCAACTCTCCCTTACTCTCGGGAGAGATGGCCAAAAAGTTGTTTTTATTTTTACCTTTTTTTTTGAAGGAACATAAGAATTTTAAGTTTTTGAACAAACAATATGTGTCTAAATAAATATCTCATGTTTTCAGCATCTGTTTTATCATTTTAAATTATAATTGCATTTTTAATCACAGTTTTTCGTTAGGTTGGGCATCTAACCCGGATTTACCTTATCTGGTTTTGGCAGAAAACCGACGAAACCAAACTAGATTATACATTCGAACATCATTTTGAATAATAAAAAATCGGGAAGTGTCGTCATGTGTACTCGAGCATGAAAGCTTTCGACTGCCCCTAATATAAAAGAACCATGAAAAACACGAAAAATTATGATACATTTTTGGCAAGAAAGAACAACATACCTAATGTTTTTGAATAATTGGAATTTTTGGAAATTCTGGAATTATTTGTAATTTTCCGGAATTATTTGAAATTACTCAGAATATTCAGAATTTTTGTGAATTTTGGAATTATTTTAACCTTCCAAACAGTAGAAAACTTCTCAAGAATATGAAACAGAACAAAATCGAAAAATATACGCAATTATGTGAAGTCGCTATACTCGCTATCCTTAAGTTAACAATAGTATAGGTATACACCTATTGACACCACTGCAGAATCTCACGCCAAATATCTAATGATGGTGTTTTCAGGATGAGGAAATTGAGCTTGACCCAAATAAAAATAAATATTTATGAAATATGTGAAGACAGATAAAAAAAATCACCCTAAGTATTTGGATTTTCGATGTTGGGGTTTAATGATGAAATCTTGATGATTATGTGGTTTGGTCTATCGATTCAATAGCGATTTATAAATGTGAATCGTGAAAGTTGTCGAATTTTTCAGAGAAATTTCAAATCTGTAGCATTATGCACTTGCATACCTATATTGAAAATTTGAAGGTCACGTCTCACAACCCATCATCATTAGAAAGACATAGAATAGTAACTATCGCGAAAAATATCCGATACAAATAGATGTATATGTAGCTAAAATAAAATCTTATTCAAAAATCGATGAAAGGATTCATTTCAGTATAGTTCATTACTTCTAAAAAGGTCCAAACAATTCTTTTTCAACCACAGACGATAGGACTCATGTGGATATCCCTAAATATTTCAGCAAAATTCGTTCTTTCGAATAGTCAGAAAAAGTTAGTTCAAAAAAAGAATTTAGTTCATTATGTAGTTACATTTCCTATTTTGTTAACGAGCTTCGTCATAAATCTATAAGATAGTCACATTGCATGATGAATTAGTGTTCTATTATCTGAATTATTGAGCCTTTTGAAATTGGAGTAATAATTCAATATAACAACAGTTCCGACAATAATATTTTGTATAAAGTGCGTCAAATTATTTTTTTTCCATAGCACATGAGAGTGTCAATTTTTGGCCGTGACCGCAGGTCGAGGCCACAAATTCACTCAAATGTGCCATAAAACACGAATTTTATACGCAAGATATTCAAACAACATTTTTTTTACAACTATGAATGTGGATTTACTTCGTCTGAAATATAATTATTGAAGATAATGCTTCAAATACAATATTTCTATGCATCCAGATTCAGGGATCTTTCTGTGTCGTTACTAAGTATAGAAACTTTAGACTTTTTTTAATGGTGAAAAAAAGTAATCATGGGTCCAACCAATTCCGCCTCAAAAGTAGACACAGACATTTGAGCAAAACTATGGCAAAAATGACTTTACTGCGCAGAGTAAACAATTAAGTAACAAACCTATCAGTGCATTTTCAATTTGTATCATAAATCAATTCACAGTAGGTATAAACTGAGGCAAAAACCACCAGTAGACTAAACACCTCCTTAAAATTGTAATGATGAAGAATTTTCGAAGAATAAGCTGAAATATTTATACTGGAGGGCTTTTCTTAATGGAAACAAGTACAAATATTCTATCATGCCTTAAAACAGAACCAACACAAAAAACAATAGCAGAAATTAAAATATTTCAACACAGTGTCACAAGCTATATACCTATAGTCAATTTTGATTGACAATCATCTAAAGAATTCGTCAATATGAAAATACAGATATGCGACCCCAAACCATTGATATTTGAGAATCTCAGATCTGCAATGCACCGTCCACAGCCCTTTTAAAGTGTATGCATCTTCCATAGATTCAAACTGAGATATTTCGCCCTAAATAAACAATTTGAATGGATAACACGATCAAAAAACTCTCGACATCATAAGCATGTCAAAGCGACATATTCCACAATATTCATATTTCCATTGAATTAAGATCGGGGTTTTCAGGCGGCTGAGGTGGCCACGCCCGATTGATCTATAAGATGCGAGGTATAGAAATAGCAGTGGTAATTGGGGTTTTCCCCATAATAATTATATCAGGCAAATGACCACCACGACCACGCTCACAGGAGCATATTCTTTTAATGAAATTTTCCATAACCAAATCGCATAGTGGCTACCCTATGTCCTCGATAGCCTCACGAATTCCATCTTTGAGGTCTTTAATCGACGCTGGGCTATTGGCGTAGACCTTCTCTTTCACGTGGCCCCAAAGGAAGAAGTCCCAAGGTGTTAAATCACAAAGTCTCGGGACCAATTATAACCCCTTCAAGAGGTCCGGTCCGGAAACTTTACCGCAAAAGATCAATGGTTTCGTTGCTTGTGTGGCACATAGAGCCGTCTTGTTGCCTAACTCCAAAGAACGATGATATATGATCAAACCTGGGTTTTCTTCAACACTTTCGGCTACAGCAGCAATATTCTCGGCTGTTCTTGACTCTTGAGCGAGGTGCACGGGTTTTATTCCTCACATCACTAACTTGTTCCAACAGGTTGAATTTTTCCACCATTTCTTTATTGCGGTCCGACAAGATGCTTCACGACGACCCAAAAATGTTCGAGTTTTACGAACCGTCTCTGCCAAATTTCCATTATTTTATAATTCCAATGCGTTCTTAAAGCGTGTATCATTCCATTTTTATTAATGACGTAGTTTCTACTAGTCAAATGTAAAAGAATGACAGCTTCAAACTTGACCTCTACCGAAATAGCGGGCTATTCAAAGTAACACCTCTTAATTGAAAAACCCTTTATGTTTTTCAATTATCTGAGGATTCTGAGGGGGCGTATCTATCTACCCCTAGCACTGATTTTCAAAAGCCTCAGATCTACAAGGCATCGTCTGCAAGTCCCTTGCCTGATGTATGCTTCTCTCATATATTCAAACTGAGACACTCCGCTCTGAATATCCAATTTGAACAGGAAACAAAATCAAAAAATCTCATGACATCTTCAGTATGTCAAAGCGACATATCCCACAATAGCCGTATCGAAAACAACAACCTATTTCCCACCCCAAACACCCAGACAGACACGGCGAAAAAACCCGGCCATCTTGCATACCAGACCTATCTCTCCTAGTTTATTTTCGCGATTCCAGCATTCCTCAACCGTCGCGACATCGCAGCTTCTTCAGCTGGTCTGGTGTCGACTCTGCTACCTCTGGCAAAGAATATGTAGCATTTTTTCCAAACCCGTCTTCCTCAATGGTGACCGTGAGGACTTCCCCCTCCCCTCTCCCCTCTAGAACCGGAATCCGTCAAGAAATATTTCATAATTGGTTTATGAAATTGCTCCGAGTGACGCTCGCGTCGATTTTTCCATATTTCCATTGAATTAAGATCGGGTTTTTCAGGCGGCCACGCTCGATTGATCTATCGGATGCGTGGAATAGGAATAGCGGTCGTAATTGAGGTTTTTCCAATTAGATACGGAGTGTATGGTAGGAAGTTATGACAGGAATTATGAAGTACCACTGGCGGACGGCGCGAGATTTTTATCGAGCTGTGGCATCGTTGCATTTATCGATTTCAATTAATCTGCTTTTAATTCGATGCGTGCTTCGGATGGTTGTGGATGAATGGGTTTAGAAAAAGTTGAAGAAATACTTGACGAGAAGCGCTCTTGGGAAAACTATAATAGAGTAGGTGTAAGGATTTAATTGTAGATATATTATGCAAAGAGAGTATAGCGATTGCTATTATTTACAAGGTGAAGTTTAGGCTACTAGCTTTGAGCGAATGGCCTGAATCACCAAATGAATAGGGAAAACCCGGATAGATGCCCCAGTAGGATAGATGCCCCATTTTCAAAATATGTACCTAACTTCGTAAACACGTAACAAAATAGCTATTATTTCAACTAGAGAAATATGAATAGTATACTTCCCGAGGTTGTCCTAGTTACATCATGAGGGCAAAGCCCGAGGGATGTATAGGCAACCGTGGGAAATCTATTCATATTTCTCGTGTTGTAATCAATAGTTTTTTACTTTTTTATATGGATTTTTAACGTTGCTATGGTCCGTGCTTGTGAGAATCATGGTTGACTGGTTTTATTTTGATGTCAGAACTAAAGTTATTAAAATAATGTCGAACTACGTCGAAACTCAAGCGGCGAAAGCCCGTGAATTTTTGATTCCGGTCAAATCTGAAGCTGCCTAGAGTAAAGAGTATGCAGGACGGTGTCAGCGAAAATATTTTGCTAGCATATTTTGAAGATTTGGTATGTTGCTCTGATCATTGTTATTTTCAATGTATGATTAATTTATTCGATCTCCAGTCGCAGAAATATTCGCCAAACACGTTATGGCCAAAATTATCTATGTTAAGGTCCATGCTACATTCGAAGGAAAAAACGAATGTGAAATTATTCGATGAAGTGGAAGCAATTGTTAAGAACCAAAATAAAGGTTACGTTCCCAAAAAATTAGCAGTGTTGTCCCGGGAGCAGATCAAGAAATTCTTGATAGAAGCTCCAAATAACTTTTTTCTGGTGTATTAGGTGAAAATTTCCATAATAAGGTAATTCCGGGTTAGATGCCCCACCGGTACAGATGCCCCGATCAGCATAACTTCGGACCTAATCGTTAGTTGACGCCACGTGCATGGTCATTGTTTACTTGTTCTTCGTTTTGCGAAAGTCATAGGAAATAAAACCACAAAATCTTTTTAATCCCGAAATATTCAAGAAAACCAGGAAACTGTTGGTGACTTGCTCCTATGATATATTTAGGTGTGAACATATCACAGTGGAAAATATTTATCTTTCAACGTTTGATGCAATACTATTGCATTTTCGTATGAAAGGGTCCATTGGTTCTTTTTAGGTTAGAAAATAGTAAAGGAATTCTTCATGGGTCAATTTTGATATACTGGGGCGTCTCTCCCGTATAAAAAGGATAGATGGCCTGAAATAATACGGGATAGACGCCCTTAGATTCATTTGTATATTTTGCAAATGTTGATGATATATCTGATGAGTCTCGCCCTTGCTGTTTAATTGAGGGAATATTTCTTAATGAATGAATAATAAAATTTCGGATAATATGTCCCAACTTAAAAACTCAGATTGAGTCAGCGCGCCGAACTGGTTCCTTGTACGAAAAGGTACAATGGTACTCCACCCAAAAAAAAACCTTCAATCAAAATATAGCTGAAAGTTATAAGCCTGGTACAAGTTCTCCTGAAATCGATCAGGAAATGAAACTTTGACAAAACGAAACCCAAAATAAAAAAAATATAGAAGAACATTTTTCGTTCTCGGAAGATGGAATCCCATTCATATAAAAAGGTACCTAAAAATTCACCATCTACAAGTTGTGCTAAAGGATCAGAATCAGCTGGGAAAATTGATATCACAACGAACAAGGCAGATTGGTCAAAATGTTTGGGTTGTGACTAGTGGTTCCACGAGACGTTTACAATGGTTATAACTGCGTCACTTGTGGACGTGAAAAATTAAGGGCTGTAAATCTTGACCGCCGTAAAAAAATATTCTCATGATCTGAGGTTTGGCTAATCCTTCTTCTTAAGATTAAGATAAAAAAAAACTAATGAAAGTTTCTGCTCTTCTTTTATAAAGCGCTTTCCTTGAGTGGGGCGGCTCACCCAAACTACAGGGGCAACTCTCCCTTACTCTCGGGAGAGATGGCCAAAAAAGTTGTTTTTATTTTTACCTTTTTTTTAGAAGGAACATAAGAATTTTAAGTTTTTGAACAAACAATATTGTGTCTAAATAAATATCTCATGTTTTCAGCATCTGTTTATAATTTTAAATTATAATTGCATTTTTAATCACAGTTTTTCGTAAGGTTGGGCATCTAACCCGGATTTACCTTATACTACTTTTATTGAAATATGACTTGACGTTTCATATTTCCTTTGGGAAAAATGAGTATGTTATGACAGATGGTAACTAAGGCGATATTGCTCGATATTTATTCAATCAGAAATAATAGTATATTATTCAATGAGCGGTTATGCAGGTCAAAACACACGCAGATGTAGTTTGCACCACGAGCCGTCAGGCGAGTGGTGTTATTCATCAAGTGTGTTTTGACCTGCATAACCGCTCATTGAATAATATACTTTATCCACGACTTCTTCAGTAAAATTCGAATTAATCTGCATTTCAAAAATTTTGAACAGTTGTCAAAAGCGTTGACAACATTTTCTGTGTTCACTGATTCCTCTGTAGTAGGGCAGTCCATCAACGAACTGTCATTGCTTTGTTATTTATTTCTGACTATAACAACTTCAAAATTTACTTTTTCCAAAAATAAATCTGGAATGAATCGCTAGAACGTTATCTTGATGGCTGAAATAGAGTTCCCGATCAATTCTACTTTTTATTCATTTTTTTATAAGCAATTTCATTCTTCCTAGGTATTTTTATTAGCGGGTGTTATGTGCGGGTGTTATTATAACACTCGCTTTTCGGTTCATAGACATCATGTCTACGGTTGTGTTATGACTACCATTACACATAGAAATTTGTTTAATGGAGTGGATAAAGTAATTTTATAAGTAGATGCTACAATCACCATGGCTAGACCTTAGTTTTGTAAGGGTTATGGTAAAGTTAGGTCGTTTTTCTCTATTGAGTGCTATCATCTCCGCAGCGAACTTCACAAACACGACAAAGTTTCGAAAGTGAGTATTTGCCGCTGTATAACTTTTGAAGTGGTTATAAATTTAGTTATTTTTTATTACGTCCATACAGTGTTTCATTGAATGTAAATCTGAGCACTGGCGCAGCTAGGGGAGGGTTATTTGGTGCTGCAGACACCCCCCCCTAAAGATTAAATTTCTTCGTTATTCCTTTCTTCTTTATTTTTTGAAACTTTCGTATTTGTTGTGTCATCAAGAATTGTTTAGTTCAGCCCCCTCTTAAACAAAATCCTGGCTGCGCCACTGCATCTGAGTATAAATAGTTGTTATTTTCTTCTTAATTTATTAAAAAAATTAATAGGCATCTATTCCTATCGAAAAGGATAGTTGCCCTGATTTTTGGAGGTACCTATAGATGCCCCTTAGGGCATCTAAACTGTAACTTCATCTTCTTAGCGGATTTTCGATTCATTGTGTTATTTTGATTTTAAACTTGGTCCTTGATTATTTTTGTTGATTGTTAATTCGATCCATGTTGCGTTGATAAAGTTGCTGTTTTAGGCATGGAAAATCTCAATGTATTTAGTTGGGTTTTTGGTTCACATAGTATGAAGGGCATCTATCCGTCCCAATATTTTCATGGTGAGGCAACTATCCATACTTGTAGGCATCTATCCCCAAATGAGGGGTTCCACAAAAATCAAATTTTGGGAAATTTGGGCTTGCTATGTCAGAGATAAGTCTCAGTATTCCAACAAATAATGGGCTACCTACATTAATAGCAATTACTCAATTAAAATCAATATTTTCAGAAATATGAGGCAATTTCAAGAAGTGGGGCATCTATCCGGGTTTTTCCCTAGTAGCCATTGAACGCGAGTACAGAATACGATACTTTATCCACGACAACTAAATATTTTTCTCAAAGTGTTTTACATTTGGTGGTCGTAATATGCGCCCATTCTAATACTCGTGTGGAAAAAGTCAAGTTGACATTTGAGCAATTTTTCGAGAAACTTGTCAATGGTATTCTCACCCGGCCTTTTTTGTCAGTTGGGAAACTCTAAAACACTGAGGAAATTTAAGTTTCGACAATATAATGTATAATATTAAGCTAAATCCATGAAGCATCTGAAAGCAGTGAATAATGACTCATTCACTTATTATTCATGAGTGAGTACAGTAGTTTTTTGCATGTCGTACAAAAAACTTAGTATGATCTCTTTGGGGGACAGAAAAAATTACATTCACAGCCATCTTATTCTCCATAATATCCCATATTTTACACCATTTAGTGCAAAAGTCCCCAAATCTACCGAAAAATACATACATATGGCAACGTAGATTTCTCTTCTTCTTATCGAAAAACCCTTTCAACAGTAACTTTCAACGATAAAATTTCGCATACGTAATGAGACTTCCTTCGTCATCAAGACCTCGTCATTGGTCGCCAGTTTTTACCACAGCCAACGAGCAAAAATAAGCCGACTCGTAGCCATATTTCCCGTTTTATCGTACATCGAGGGGAGAAAGGAGGAACGCACCTTATCACCGCGGGGAGTCGAATTCGCGTGTTGTGCGAATAGACGTATGACGTACGCTTGGCGCCATAGTGGCCTCCTCATTTATGGACGCGAAAAAAGTCCACACTCCTTCTGGAAGTAATGAAATTGCCTGAAACGATGACCGGGGAAAAATTGAGAAGTTATACGGCGATTCGTATGGGTTTTGCGATGGGAACGCGGGATTGCTTCGGGCACAAAAACGTCGAATGGTTTTGTACCTAATTGCGATATTAGATGCGAGTATACGCGTGGTATTGGCGGAAATAGAGGAGGCAGCGCCAAAGTGGGTACTTTTAAAACTTTAAATAATGACATTGCAGAGTTTTACGTGTTTTGAAATATAATGTCTAGAAAGATGTTATTTACGTTGAGGGTTTTTGAAGAAGCGTGCTAGTATTTTCACAAACGGCTTGTATGGAGAAAAAACTCACATTTATCGATTATTTGTTCTCGACTGATAAGGTGAAGTTATTTCACAACTGAATTGAAATTCATTAGTCAGTATTACCAGCTCTTCTTTTAATCAAGTGCCAAACAGGTACGCTAAGGCATACCATGAATCAAGTCATTAATGAAAATTTCAGGCATACCTTTCCATTCTTCTTGAAGAACTTCCTGAAAAGTTAAAGGATGGATTTGGCTTTCGCATATTGCTCTCGTTAAGTAATCCCATTTATGCTCATTGAATTCATGTGTGGTGAGTCTTATAATACTAGGTTTAACATCTTCCATAAATTTGAACAGCGAAAAATAGCTTTACCTGAACATATTAATAATGATGAAATATTTATTGTTAAAAGTACTTCAATTTCTTTATGGTTAAAAGTACCGTGGAACTTCCTTTAATGAACGTCTGTATAACGAATTTCGTACAAGACATTGCACCTTGATTCCAAATTCCATGAAATGAAGTGAATTCTCTTTGTAACGAAATATTCAAAGAACATCACTCTTTGAATGGGTATTGGTAAGAAGGTATAAGGATGGGTTTTTTCTGAAAATTTTCCGGGCGTACGTAATAAATCTCGACCTTGAACTGAATCATTAAGGCGAGCAGAGAGGTTCTTCTGGAACAGTTTTAAATACACCCCTGGCTGTTTGGTTTCAATCTAACCATTACGCTAGTGTGAAAATTGTGGCGAAAATGTCTGAAAGCAGTGCTTAAATTTGAATGGTAAACTTAAATTTATCAGTGAAGTCGACCGCGACATTGCCGACTGAAGAAACAAATTTTCTAATGTATAACGAAATTTTTTATTGCGGATTTAGTGTTTTCGTTATGAGGGAAGTTCCACTGTACTTCCATCGACCTCAGTGAATTCAAAGAGGTCATCGCATACACATAGGTAAACATGATGCTCATTGTAGAGCTTCACAGCCTAGAACTTGAAAGTTCTGAAGGAACGCTGAGCGAAAACTAGGCAACATAAACTGCTGTCCATGCCTAATCGCGATTTCAAGATTATACCTTTTGATAATCAGTTTTTCTCGCAAGTATCGTGGAATAGATGTATGCCAATATTTGAAGATATTCTCGACGTTGAGCTTTTCACGCCTATTTAATATCACCTCCTTCGCCTCCCTGTCATACTACCTCGAACCAAAAATTAGTCTGCAACACGAATTTTGAACCCGTTGTCAACTAGATCTTGCTACAGTATCATTGGTAGAGGCATATGCAGCTATAAGAAAACATTTGCGGAGAAGAAGAAGAAACTGAAACAGAAGCACTCCATTGGAACGGATTATTCCAAAATGTTCATCTGTAACTGCAAAACTTAAAAGTCTATGGGCCAGCGCCTGGTTTTCATAATGATTATAACAATCTGAATATTTGTGAGTAACTCCATTTTGACTAGACGCCCAAATTTTTCCTCTAAGAAAATTCTCGATAAAGAGAGCTAATACTTATAGTATGGAGGCGTCAATAATTTTAAATGGGTGAATGTTAAAATTTCATCACCAACAGCTTCTTCATCAATTAAATCTTGAAACAATTTTATTAGAAATTGAAAACAATAATTGTCCTACAAAAATAATGATTCTAACGAAGTGTCCCCCATTCCGAACAAGTATCAACAACTAGGTCTAAAAATTATTACTAACCGGCTGAAATATTTGCTAAACAACAGTGAAAAAATAATCAGGGGAGCACTTTGATAGAATCATCATTTTTGAAGGACAATTATTGTTTTCTATTTGTGATAAAATGGTTTCAAGATTTAATTAATAAAGTAGATGTTAGTAATAAAGTTTGAACATTCATCCATTCAACACATTTGACGCCTCCATATCTACTGTATTAGCTCTCACTATCGAGAATTTTCGCAGAGAAAAATGTTGGGCGTCTCGTCAAAATGAAGCAACCCACAAATATTCAGATTGTTAGTAATCATTATGAAAAGCAGGCTCTTGCCCATAAACTATAAGGTCCAAAAAGTATCTGGATCTCAGCAAGAATAAGTAAGGCCTCCTCATTGGCTCTCTGACAAGACATTGTCGTCTTGGGAAGCATATGATGAGAATTAGCTCAACAGAAACTTGAAGAATGTAGATTCTGTGAGGAGGAGGAAGAACTCTTATTCTCTTAGTCACAGCATGACTTGGACTTGGATTCGGATCTAGCCTCTTTGATGCCTTTTCAGATGCTGAAAAACAGCTTGGGGCACCAAACACCTAAAGGTAGTTAAACCTTAACTATCTACAGTTCAGGAAACGTCTATGTCTAAATAAAGGTCGCAGCACATCAAATTAATTTACGGCTTAATTTAAGAAAACTTGTCTCAATCCTGTTATATGGACTGCGCAAAAAAATTAACGCACATTCTGAAAATCTCAATTTTAATGGTTAAAATATAACTCTACATTGAATTTATAACTTATTTTTTATGTTCTCTCGGGAAGGTTTTGAACGAAACAAAAATTCAGGGTTTCAACGAATTTTATGTGGAAGAAGAGAAATAAACAATTTTCAAAATACTAAAATGCTGAGAAGTGATTTAATACTTGGTATTTCCACCCCTTGCGTTAATTACAACTCATGAGTGATCTTAAAATGTTCTGGTCTGATCCTTCCCAGATTTCTCTGAGTTGGATTCCTAAGTCATTAAGAGTGGCTGGATGATTTTCTGAACTTTTCAACCTTCTATTGAGGTTGTCCCGACCTGCTCAATCGGATTGAGATTTGGACTCCTTGCTGGCCATTCCATTAGAGAGACTTCAACCTCTTCAAGGTACTCCTGAACGATGCGCGCACGATGGGGTCTGGCATTATCGTCCATAAAAATGAAATTTTCACCTATGTATGGGGCAATTGGCACCACATGATCTTCACGAATGTTCCTCATATACCTATCAGCATTCATAGCTCCATTATCAACGACCACTAGGTCTGTGTGAGCAGTCAAAGATATTCCACCTCATACCATAATCGATCCTCCCCCGAAACCAGTAGTATTCAGGAAATTGCACTGAGCATATCTTTCATGTGGACGTCTTTATACAAGGGAACGTCGATCACAATGGTAGAGGCAGAATCTAGACTAATCTGTGAAGAGAACTCTTTCCCAATCAGCCTCTTCTCAATGGATATGCTCTCTCGCAAAATCCAAACGCGCCTTCGATGGGTTGGGGTAGGAGCTGGACCTCTTGCCGCGACACGAGGCCTTAAATCATATTCTCTGAGACGATTTCTTATTATCTGAGTGCTAATTTGCACCCGATGAGTTTGCTCAAGCTGATTTTGAAGGAGGCGAGCGGTTGCAAACCGTTGTCTCAACGAAGGAACTCTCAAGTACGTTCTTGAATGGCAGTTGTTACCCGTGGTCTACCCTGTCCTGGTCTTCGGACATTCATACCTGTCTCCCTGAATCGCTGCAACATTCTGGACACACTTGTATGGGAAACTCCAAACCTTTCTGCAATTCTTGTGTATGTCCACCTTCTTCTCGCAAAACTACCGCTAGGGTCAAATTGCGTGTTTCGCGTTCCATAGTGATCGAGTTTCAGAATGGAGCCTATACTTTCAAAATCTGATAATCCCATCTTTTTTCATTCCTGCTGGGAAAAACACATCTTTATTGAAGAAAAACGTAGTAAGTGGATGACATATACATGCATAATTCTGATTTAAATAATAATCATTGAGAACACCTTCAGTTGTAGAATAGATTTGAGATTTCCATAATGTGCGTTAATTTTTTTTGCGCAGTGTACAAAACCAACCCCTTCAATTCACCCAATCGAATTCTTTCAATCCCCATTCCTTCCTTATACCCCCAATTATACAGCATCAGTCGGAAAATCAACAGGCACACAGCGTTCTTTTTTGCCGCCATAACCTACTCCAACCGGGAACATCGACTAGACCCCGGAACACAGAGCGGCACAAAAAGGTAACTGCGTCGCTTTCCAGCTAAAATATGTCCCTTTTTACAGCCGCGCTGGTGTATGGGGTTTTTCCGCGGGGGGTTCGGCAGACATGGCAGCCGTAAGAAACCAAAATAGAACGTTTTTGCCCGGCTAAGTTTCTTGCGGAGCTTTCGAGTCCTTCCTGCGTTTCTTTGGACCGTCGTTGTTAGGTTAGGTTAGGTTAGGATCGAAGTTTATCTCTCTGCCGTCTGTGTCTATCGGTTCTGGGTCGGGAGATTCTGTGGTCTGCTCGATCTCTATGTTTTGCTGTGTCATTGGGTTGATTGTAGGATTTTTTGTTTTTGGGTGAGTCGGATCGATTTATGTTTTGTTGTGTTGGGGCGTTGAACTGAAGGTTTGGAGTGAGATATTTGGTCTTGCCTTCAGTGAGTCTAGGGGATGATCTCTATAGTCCTTGAGATGGATTGACCTTTGTTATATTACGAACGCTGTTATAGAATCCCTATAAATCACCGCAACACGTCATCAGGAGACTGTTACTAAATAAAGGGTTTTCCAATAATAGGTGTTATTTTGATATGCAATGAAAAATGCCATTTCCCAATAAAAATGATCGGATATTTATTTCATTATATATGTACAAGAAGATATGCGGTTAATAGTGGAAAATAACATCAGGCAAATGACCACCACGACCACGCTTACGGGATCTTTTTTTTAATGAAATTTTCGATAACCAAATCTCAAAGTGGCTGTCCTATGTCCTCGATAGCATCACGAATTCCACATTTGGCGTAGACCCCCCCTTTCACGTGGCCCCAAAGGAAGAAGTCGCAAGGTGTTAAAGCACAAGATCTCGGTGGCCTATTGTGATGACCTCTTCGAGAGATAACACGGTCCGTAAAAGATCGTTGTTGATGATTGGCTGGCCTAAGTTCTTGTGAACTGAAGTTTATGAGCTTTAAGACCCAAATCTTCATGCAAAATACGGTGTACTGACGTTTGTAGAATGCCTAATTCCGAAGAACGACGAGGAATGGACAAACCTGGGTTTTTTCAACACTTTCGGCTACAGCAGCAATGTTCTCGGTTGTTCTTGAGCTACGTGCACAAGTTTTATTCTTCACATCACTTGTCCCAACAGCTCAAATTTCTCCACCAATTTCTTTATTGCGGTCCGACAAGGTGATTCACGACGACCCAAAAAAGTTCAAGTTTTAGGAACCGTCTTTGCCAAATTTTCACCATTTTTATAGTGAATTTTAATAATTTCGATACGTTCTTAAAGCGTGTATCGTTCCATTTTATTTTTTCAATCAACTGAAGAGGACCTGTTTAACACTGTGAAATGCAGTGTTCGAGATCACTACGATAGCAGTGATGCTACCGACAGCGTTGATTTGGAGGGGCAACCGGCCAAAAAATCGTGAATAGGCTATGTATCGTATAGCTACGTACCTACATAAAATGCCTATATAAGCTATCAGAAATGCACTCATACACCTTTTTCATTACTGTATATGAATTCACAATGAAAAATGCAATTGCTTGTTTTGATACTTGACACTATAAAAAAAATTCTGTATAACGAAATTTTGTAACCGCCATAAAACTCAACGGAATTTTCTGAGAAAATTATCGAAATTTTGCAGAAGATTTTTTTGTTCCGGAAGTGAATGGTTTACCATAAGAGTAGGTATTTTATTTTTCAAAAATCTATCCCACGAAAGCAAATTTTGAATGAAAATCATTAGGGGTTGTTATTTTCATCTCTAAAATTAAAGTCTTGGGATCGAAACAAATTTATGAGTACCTAACATCTCCTTGAAGAATCATATTATGTTTAGTTTTATCATCTCCCTAAGTCCCTCGCATACGTTTATAAACACCCTGTACCTATATAAGACGTTTAACATGACAAAAACAGATTTAAATCCAGTCGCCGAGACGGCCATCTCAATTCGAAACCCATCCCAACATCCAACAAGTATATCCAAACCAAACCAAACTACAACAACCCCAAAAAACTCCATCACCAAATGAGCGCCCACAAACATCGATCAAACAACTGTGAGAACCAAACCGCCCACTTCATCTCTGATTTTCAGCCCAGATAACGTCGATTTCGAAAAGGCACATCGTCCTCGCATCTTTTTTCAGTTTTTTTCCCTCGACTACTTCAACTTCATAAATATTCGCCCCGGCAACACCGTTCCTCAAGTCCACCGTATTCTTATCGCGTCTACTAGTAGGCCGTCACTTATCTTCCCTTGATTTACGGCCGGCCGACACAGGAACGACGTTACGGCCGGCGAAGTGGACATGGGCGAAAGTCCCCGGCGTTTTTTGCACGGCAAGCTCGGATGCATTAAACATAACGCGAAGGTGGGCGGGGCCGAGCGATACGTCTAGTGGGCAAGCTCGCGCCGCCCAATCGGATATCGACGGCGCGCGAGGTCGTGCTCTGATTGGACGCGGAGGCGCCGTGATGCTCGTGCAGGATAAGGAAGTCGTGTAGTTTGGCGCTGGAGTTTCTACGGTCGATTGGCGTCTGACTTTATGCTTGCAGCGCTCGGGTGAGTAAACTCCGAACCAGAGGAACTAGTAACCTCATAAGCTATTGTATGGATTCTGCCTAGTGTTTGTTGGAAATTTCAGGAAAATAATTAAAATCGAGGACTGATTAAAATTTTATTAGCTCGTTGAGTGTAATCATGCTGAGGTTAAGCTTAGTGGAGTATTTAAAATACCTGGAGGGCACAAATACTTCCAGAAATGTCCAGGAAGGAGAAGGTGTTTTGAATGCTGGACATCTTATCTTGTGTGGTAAATTGAATTAGTCTACTTCGAAGGAAATAAAGATTTGTGCTTTGTGCCTTCAAAGTAGTGCAATGAATTCTGAACCACATCATATTTGTGGAGAACTCCAGTGTCCCTTCATTTTCTTACTCCATTTGCAAATAGTATTGATGTGAAAAATTATGGAAACACAAAATCAAATATTGAAATACTTTATTTCTTCACATAATAAACACATTTTCAATCAAACAACTCATCATATCCGTGCCTGTCTATTAAATTGAAAACAAAAATTTTGTATAGAGAATGTTAAAAATTCTGAATTTTTAATCTTTCAAAAATCTATGATCTGCTAATATGGACTGGGACTTGATAAATTACTTATGGCACATGCAATGGTAAATATATCTTTGATCTTTTTCACAAGTGGTATTAGACTTATACTGCGAGTAAAAACATATTCGACAGCAGAGACATTTCGGTTTCTGAATATAAATTTCGGTGCAATCCAACACGATTCTTGTTTTTTGAAAACTTTCGAAACATTTTGGCATGTTCTTTTGTATTTCTTGTACATCTGGGAATCTTATGAGGCAACCGAGAACTTGAGCCAAAATGGATAACATTTCTATTAATATTGCTGTGTCAATTTTTGGGAAATTCCAAATAATAATGATAACGTAACATACGTCAAATCGCACTTCATTCTAGTGAACACTAAAACAATACGTTGTCTTATTGTTAATCGATGTAGCCTTCGATCACTATATACAGATTCGATAGCTTGCACAATTGTATCCAATAATTTTAAATTGTTGAGTCCAGTAAAGCTGTTCAAAGCACTATCTGTTGTAATCAAATCACACAATGTTGATAGTCTTGACGTATTCACCTGGACTTCAAAATCTCTAAAATTTTTTGGCCCCGAATAATCTGGCTGGGTTTGAAGGAGCTGTAATAAACCTTCTGCAGCTTCTAATTCATCTGGAGATGCAGTCTGTTCAGCAGGTATGAATTCCTGAAAAGAGCAGTCTTCTCCTTCGACAAGCTGTTCTTTGTTGGCGGTTCTTCTACTCAATCTTTCAGATCTGCTTATAGAACTTGAGGCAGATTCCTTCGCCGTAGATATAACAGGGAGGTTTCTGGAGGGAACAGCGTTTTTTTTCAGATATTTTTTTGATTAGAACTGGGACCTAAAAAAATATATATGAATGAAGAAAAATGATAATTTCATTAATAATCAGTTCTTACTCGATAAAAATAATCCTCATCTGTAAAATGCAGAGAACATACTAACATGCTCTTTGAAATGCGTTTACTATCCTTAGTTTGAGTTGCCATGCTTTTCGTCGGTCTGTTAAAACTTTACTTCCTGATGTTCCTTCTACCCAAACACGATATGCATCACTAGGAGCAGGAAAAGTATGAAAATGGAGATTAGGATCTCTCTTTTCCAAGAAGAACATTGAGGAACTGAACAATAACGTGGCATCGTTATCAAAACGCTTTTTAAACACAATTATTCATAAAATATCAACGTACTTGAAGTAAAACACAAAGGAAAATCAACGAATGTTACTAGTTCCTCTAGTTACAGAATTGGACACCAGAGGGAGTATCGCTTAGGAACATTCGCGAATTCTGTGGTCTTTGAGAATGTTTTGGGAGCGTAAGAGGAGGTTTGTTGTCTGTGGTCCGAGGAAAGTTAGATTTCAGATGGGAACGTCGAAGTTTTAACGGTTTTTGGGGGAATTAATGTTGAATTTTCAGGAGAGACTGGTATAATGGAAAGGTTACGAGTTCTTTTCCCAGCTTAGGAAATAATTTTTAGGCAGTAGTGACCACTTTTCATTGATGTGTTAACTTAAAGTTGGGTCATTATCAGGTATTGCGAATTTGACAACAAACTTTTGTCATTGTATTTCTTTATCTCAGAATTTATCATCTCCACCGAGCAGAATGAATTGGTTTACTGTTGAGCAACGCAAAAAAAAGAAAATGGTCGGAAGGACCAACAATGTCCGGTATTCGCAAATTTAATTGCTGAAGTTCCTGACTTGGTTGATAGTTTAAAAAAGGGTTACAGTTCATTGCGACCTCAAGGTCTATTATGCCCCTTACAGAGTTGTTCTGATCACATCTTTCACAGCTCGCCTCACAGTTACAGAGATCTGATGAAATCCAGTATCTGTGAATGCTTCAACGAGGCTAGTTCCTCGCTCTTACAAGTTTCTCGCCCAAGGCATTTTCTCCTGACTAGGTGAATGTGGGTTTCTTCTCCTTCCCACAGAAACCACACTCGTCAGTGTCCGACAATCCCATCATCAAAAGGGTGCTCTAAGGCGACAGTGTCCTATAAGAAAGTCAGTGAGGAGGTGTAATTGTTTCTTACCAAGTTCCAGATATCCTTCGGATCTTCCTGTTTCAAAGTTCCAAAGGAACTTAGTGGAATGATCCATCCTTGGAGCTTCCGCCAGAGTTTTCCCTCTCGGCTTTCTCCTTCTCCAGAAACTCCTTTTTATAGTACATTTACCTATACCACAGAAGGGTTCTGGCCATGAGTGACATTCGTGCCCCCTTTTTGGCAAGTGTATTGGCCTCTTCGTTTCCTTTGATTCCCGAATGGCCGGGAACCCAGATTAAAAAGACCTCATTTTTCTTGCCTACCTCATTGAAATGAATTTGGTTGAAGCTTCAACACGAGTTTGTGCGGCTTGTGGGGTAGAGGCATCATTTGCTCATATACCTATCTTAGAAATGAGGACGGCGCAACTATTATGGTCAATTGGGACATTTATCGCACCATGATAATTTGCGATAACCATTTTTTCGCTCGATCTTGATGGTATATAATGATGGTTTCAACAGAATGAACCAGCCACACATTTTATGCAACAATGGATTCATTACTCCAAATGTTTGATGACTTTTTAGTTAGCGATATCATTTGGCCAACAAGAAGTGGCGGCTTGACACCGTTGGGCTATTTTCTATGTGGGGCGCAGTTCAAGATAAACGTTTTGCCGACCAACTAAAAAGTATACCTAAGTTCAGTACCTATAGGTGTGAGAAATTCAAAAGATGAAAGATGAAAATGAATCGAATACGTATTTGATCGCACTAATAGTCAAATCGAAATACGAAAATCGTTGTAGGTATATAGGTTTTTTCCATAGGGACTTGACAACTTTGAATTCAAATTATGGCAACACTCTTCCACTAATTATCAAACTGTCATTGTCATTTCGTTCAGTAAACTCAACAATTTTATAATGCTCAAGTACACGAACGAGCAATGCCTACAAATTATAAAAATTTTCTACCAAAATTTGGAGACCGCAAGTTCAAGGGGCGTTAACTCTTAATTTCGGTCGTAATTACTTTTCGCCTTAATAGATAGACAACAACAGGTTTAGTGCAAAAATTTTGTCTGCAACTCTGCATATTCGATGTAGGTATAATGTTGCAGTGTCAGTGAGACGACGGGTTGGTCGAAGTGTAGAAAATATCGTTTCTGTTCAGGAATCCGTATCAAACAATCCAAATCAGTCAATTCCATGACGTTATTAAGAAATGGACATGTCCCAGGACCCAGTCCACATTGGTAGCATATTTTTGGCCTCAGTTGGAAGATCTGGGCTTGGTAAACATCTGGTTTTAACAGGGTGGTGCCCAAGCCACACAATACACTTTTCGACAGATTCATTGAAGAGTACCTGAGTTTGGTGGTCAATAAAAAGGCCATTCGATGGATTGGCGCCTCGTTCTTGCGATTTCACGCCTCTAGACTATTTGCTTTGGGTAATAGTTAAGTAATTGTTTTATGGCATTAAACCGAAGACGATGAGGAAGCTCAGAGCCAAGATTGAAGCGGCCCTTTGTCCGAAATCTGTAGCGGAGTTATTCAAAATTGGGTCCAACGAGTAGACCGCTGCAAACATACCCGCTGTGGCCAATAGAACAAAATCTAGATCTTCTGATTGTAGGTAGGTATCTACTTCAAGCCAATGATGACATTTTTCCATATATCTCGATTGGTTCACGTTTTGATTGAAGAACAAAGTTATCGAGTTCTTATTGGAAAACCTGTTATTCTCAAATTGCTTGTTTATATCCAAATTTTGACTGGTTTTGAGGTCCAAAATATTGAAACTTTGTTCCTTAATTCTGGTATAACTTAAACTCCAAAGAACGCATGGTACAAGACCATAAACAACCAATTAATTCCTTGTTCCTCTCCATCATCGACCTCCAACGTCTAAAGACCCATCAAACCCATTTAGGAATACCGGAAACACCTTCCCTAATTGACCCCCCGCCGAAAAACAGTCGTACCAACGTACCCCAGCCACCCAGCAACGAATTTTCGGCAGTCCACAGCGT
>CM024242.1:54029378-54126501 GCA_013421045.1 Propylea japonica
GGGCCTCCGGTCACGTGATCTACAGCTTGAATTTAAGTGGTTCCCGAACCGTTCCCTTGAAGAAGTTTGAAATGTTACAGGCTAACGAATCTCGACTCGTGGAGGCGAGCCTCCTCGCTAAGAGGTTTGCCTGTACAGTAGAACCTCGATTATCCGTGCGCGCTTTATCGGGCGGCGGATTCTCCGTGCAGATATTCTGACAAGCTTAGAAGCTTAGAAAAATGAGGGAGATTATAAAGTGTAGAATTTACGAAGCCCAAAAACAAACAAAAATCGGTGATTTTTTCAAGCGATTTTTTATTGACATATAGACACTGTTCAATGTACGTTTAGAATATGTTTAAATATTAAAAATGTTATTTCGTATTGTTGCATGTATCTAGTATTACGTTTTTTTTGTTGTTTGACAGATAGCTCTGTCTAAATAAATGGTTGAAAATAAAACTAGTCTTTGGATTATCCGTGTTTCGATTATCCGGCGAAGGCTTGGTCCCGACTGGCACGGATAATCGGGGTTCTACTGATATGTTACGTATATAGCAGGCAACCGCAACACAAAATACGTATAATAGGTACGTATTTTGTGTTGCGGATAATGTATGAATGTTTAAGATCGCTGAATAATAAACAAATGTTTATTTAATTTGAGATTTGGATGGTAGATAGAATGATGGGAAATAATACAGATATAGAAACGTTATTATTTTTCATTTGAACTTGAATTTCAAATTGAATAAAATGCGTGAAATTAGGGGAGGCTCGGCCTCCTCTGCCTTCCTGAGGAGCCGCCACTGGTATATGCTAGAGTTTACTTAAGGATAGCGACGGCATACCAATTGCGTATATTTCCGATTTTTATGTTCATATTCGTAAGAAGTTTTCTATTGTTTGGAAGGTTCCAAGGAATATTTAATTGATATAAATCATTGAAGGGTTTACTTACATCAATTAAATATTTCTTGAAACCTACAACGAATAGAAAACTTCTAACGAACATGAAAACAAACAAATCGGAAAATATACGCAATTACTTATGTGCAGTCGCTATCCTTAAGTTTAACATATACACTTATTGACACTACTGCAAAATCTGTCGCCAAAATATCTAATGATGCCGTTATCAGAATGATAACCTGAGGATTCAAATAGAATGAATTATTCTGAAATATGGGGACAAAGATAAAAAACCTAGATAGCACCATAAGTTTAATAAATCGGTATATATGCGAAGATCACTAATACTTTTTGTTTTTCTTTGTTATATAGAATAAAATTGTATAACCCTTCTTATTTCTTTATCATTTTCAGTATGAATGTCTCATTTACCCATATAATGAGAATGTATGAGTGAGAGGAAGCAGGATGATATCATAACCAAAATGGATGCAAAAGTGAGATTAAATTATGTCATGGACTATCATACTGGGTGTCAATGACTATCAAATATGTAATTTAGATGAAATTGGCGTCCCCCTGAATTTTCAATCGATATTTATGAAAGTTTGAAGGTAATACCAAAATAGCAACATTCAACTATAGTTCCGTAATAATAACCATGGTGTTACAGTAAAATAAGAAACCGAATTCGCCTGCTGAAAGTATCCATGCCTTTAAGGTGTCAATCACTATAGCTTTCACACTATCTTGCATGCGCCGGAAAATTTTGAACGACCATATTTTATGGAATACCCTGTACGGGTTTTGATGGTTAACTAACTTAACCATGGCGAACCTACCCTAGACGTATCAAGTCTTTGAAAACAATCTTTTCGAAAGTTATCATGTTCACGGAAATAATTTCATTGACAACGGATTCGTCATTTGTTTGCCGAACCTTGTCTTCAGAGACCATTTTCAGCAAAAAATTGGAAAATTACAGACATTTGCGCAAAATGATGAAGCACTCACGAATGCGGAGAAGAAGAGGAGACAATTAAACACCTGATACTAATTGTTCCATATATACATTTCAGGATGGCTTGAGAGCTTTACATGAAATTACCGAGTGTTTTTGAATTGGGTTGTTAATTTTAAAATCGATTTAATAGAGTTTCAATCACTTTATTTTCCTGTTCCTTTTTACTGCTGTGATTTTTTCGTTTCAGATTCGGAATCCGAAGGCATCCTGAAGAGGGTTATCGTTTGGACTGAATAAAGAAGAAATCCTTCAATATTCTAATAGTTTTTAAGTGTTATTTTTGTTGAAAACGGCGAGACAGGGTTTTTTCTACTGGGGTTTTTCCTGAACTCTGGTATCATACGAAAAAATAGTATGGACCCTTTTTGCACCAACCTCAGTTAGGGATTTTTATTTTTTTTATTGTATTATGTTAGCTCTTGATTTCAAAAGGATATACAGGGTGTTTCCTAAACATGCGGCAAAAATTCAGGGGATTGTTCCTTGGACTATTCTAAGAATATTTGTCCTTTGATGATTTTTGAAAAACCTCTTTGTTTCGAAGATACAGGGGAAAAAAAATTTTAGATAATAACATTTATTATGAAATATTACATGAAAATTTAACTTAACCTACAAAAACTGTTGAAAATGACCACCTCTAGCCAAAAAAACGAATTCAAATGAAAACCGTGTTTAATCTGTATTCCTTTACCATTGAACTTATCAATTTTAAGTCAAAAACTGGCCGTTTTTAGTAATTGGAATGTTGTAAACAAATTTAAAAATAAATTGTACCTACTTAGTAAACACAGTGCGGTACGCATTTTTATTTAAACTATTATTAATTTAAAAATATGAAAAATGTTGTTCGCCCTGTATTTTCGAAACAAAGAGGTTTTTCAAAAATCATCAAAGGACAAAACGTGCTTAAAATAGTCCAAGGAAACAACCCCTGATGATTTTGCCGCATGTTTAGGAAACACCCTGTATATAAAAAAGGTCTTCAGCACGATCATGTGTCAATCCTATTGCTGTTACGAAATGTTACAATTGACAATTTTGGTGTGTTACAATTCTGGAAAGCCGAGAACAACGCTGGTTGCACTTCATCCTGTCGGTGTCGGTCGGGCATGTTCGGAGGCTTTATATAATTATTCTGTGAATCATTCCGAAGTATATAAGGGAGCCGTTTTTCTCTACAAATGCGGTGTTGCCCTCTTTCTAACCTGCGCGTACGGGAAAAGGACGGGTAGATTATTATTTCTCCTATTTCACAGATGTCTTGTGATATATTAAAGTAATTACGCAGATATGAATTGAGATCAGTGCTTCTCACTTATGTTTTATGATTTATTGCTGTACTTTATCATGTTATGCTTCGAGTGGATTTGAACTTTTCGTTTTTTTATATATATTCGGAGATTGATTGGGCTGGGAAGTTCGATATTAGGATCAGGGGATTGACGCAGGGCCGTACTGAGCGATTTACGAATTTGATATCCTCTCTGGACTATCTTTTTGTCTGAATGTCTTCATGTTTCGATTTTTCAGTTGGGAATGGTCTTGAACAACTTGGTTTGACTTAATGCTGGTTCTGAGGTAAATACTTCTTCTCTCTGGTCACTCGTCTACACTCTTTCGAACGAGATGAGCTCGAAACTTAAAATTTCCAGGGAAGGCTGAATATCTAGGTTTTATATAAAATTTTCACCCAATTTTGAAAACGAAATTTTCCATCAATCATAACTAAAGAAGTATTCGACCAATTAAGATCGATAACTAGCTCAATCGGTCAAGTAGTCTTCGGGTTAGGATTTCTTTTTCATATTACTTCAACTTTCATGATCGACTAAAGAACATTTCAATAAGAAGGTGTCGAATTTGGGATGAAATAAAATAAGCTGTACACGAGATACCAACAAAATAATTTCTTGTTTTGAAAGGCATACGAATGCAGTCTAAGTATGAAATGTTGTGGCATGTATCCTTCTGGTCAAATATTCTATGACTCTACTTCCGATCATAGTTGAATTGTGATTGTCTGGGTTTGTTTATGCTTCATTATTGATTTCGTTATATTGCACTTCATTCGTTCTGGAAATTTTCAAGATTTTTATATGTGTATTTTAGATATTTTATTTTCATTTCTATCTCCACATTGAGATGTTAATCATTTTATCTTCATCCACTGCTTATGTTATATTGATAGAATTCACGGAATGTTTGAAGACTTCCATTGTTTGCGGATTATTGTTGATTCTTTTCTTTTTATCTTTATATTAAAATATTAATCATTTTATCTTCACCCACTGCTCATTTTGAATTACTTCAATTGTGTACTTCTGTTCTTTTTGTTAGGTATCTCCCATTTTCTTTGTAGTCTAAAGAAGAGAATATAATTCTCGGAACGTTTGAAGACTTCTATTGTTTTCGGAGTATTGTTGATTATTTTCTTTTTCATCTTTACATTGAAATAGTAATCATTACATTTTTATCCACTCCTTGAGCTACATTTCTTTTATTGCGTACTTCTGTCCTTCTTTCATTATTGATTTTGTAATATTACACTTCATTCGTTCTGGCAAATTTCAAGGTTTTAATATGTGTAGGTTAATTAATTTATCTTCATCTCCACATTAAAATGTTATCTTTACCCACTGCTTATGTTACATTACTTCAATTGTGTACTTCTATCCTTTTTGTTAGGTAACCGTTCCATATCTTTGTAGTCTAAAGAAGAGAATATAATTCTCGGAACGTTTGACGACTTCTATTGTTGCGGATTATTGTGGATTCTTTTCTTTTCATTCTTATCCTTATAATAAAAAATTAATTATTTCATTTTTATCCACTGCTTATGTTACATTACTTTTATTGCGTACTTCTGTCCTTCTTGTTAGGTAATTTAAATTTACTTTGTAATCTGAAGAAGATAATTTTATTGTCGAAACGTTTGAGGCTTTCTTTTGTTTGTAACTCATTGGAATAAGTCTATGACTTTCGGAAAGTCAATAAGAATAGACTAGGCGTCTAGTGTCTTCAAATCGCACAATCTTGATGGCCAATTCACGTTTACTCCGAAGAAAATGAGCATACCCTCAAATCTTCCATTTAGAATGTTCAAAGTAGCGTCTGTTGTGTGGAAGTGCCATAATCTTGGAACCATATGTCGTTCATGTTTTTAGGGTCTAATTTGGACCAAACTATATCGTTTATCATCTTTCTCCAACAACCCACTATGACCACGACTGCCTCATCTTTGCGATTTCCAAAAGAGTACGACCAAATGCAACTCTTTGTCAATGCATCACCTGGTGACTTTGATCTAGGTTGATTACCCAGCTCGTTCTGTCTTTTATTTAATTTAAAAATCAGCTCGATAACTATTGAAGATCCTCTTATTAAACTTCCTCCGAAATGTTCAAGCTCATTGAAGCAGTTATCGTGTTTATGGTCGGGCGTAACTTGATCGTGTAAGAAAAAATATAGGGGGTTCAATAAAACGAATATATAATATATCTCAGATTTTTTACTGAAAACTGCAAAATATTTTACATTCTCCTTAAACTAAGATCATTTTACATTTTTACAATCAAAAATAAATTCAACAATAATTTAGTTAACATTTTAACAAAGCGAGAAATCAATTCATTACTTTTTCATATAAATTAACGAGAAATCAATAATGTACAGATTTGTTTTCTTAATTTGAATCAATTTCACTCTTTCAGTCATTTTTTACGTATACGAAATCAAAAGATATATAATCGAGAACTTTCCTCTCGAATTTTACTTCGCGATATGTGTACAATTATTCTGAACCAATCGAAAAAAGGCCGAGAAAAACCAAATATCGAAAAAATACGACTTCTGCTACAAATCCCCGAGAAAAAATTTCCCAATCAAGAATTAAGAGAAATCTAGAATATACAGCCTTAATATAATCCGAACACAATGTACAATGATGAACAATTCATCGCAGAAGTCGATCTAACCGAAACGAACACAGAAAAACCTCGGAAATTACGAGCAGAAAGAACAAGGAAACTCCAAAGAATCAAGAATAAGTTTTTAAACCGTCCGAAACTAATGAAACTCATATATCACTGACAAAAAAGAACGGGACAACCAAAACAGGAACCAAAAGACCGCCATACTCTCCAGACCTTATCCCTTTCGTCAATTATCCTTCAAATTGCCCATGATCTGGTTCTTGTTAGCGTTCAAGTTCTGGAGGTACTTCTCGTACTGAAGAAGAGGCGCTTGGTTGATGTTGAACCAATTCTGTCTGTTGTGGAGTTGGTTCATTAGCATGGCTTGGTGCAGAGCGGTCATCTGTTTGCCGGACATCGAGTTCAGGTAGGTCTGAGGTACCGTAGCAGCGTTGAAGTTCATGCTAGCCGACAGTTGGGCCAAGTTTTGAATGTTGTACTTTTCCAGGAGCTCGTTGGCGGTCAACGGAGGTACTACTGCTGAAGACGACGATGAAGAAGTTGGTGTACTGCCTGAAACGTTGGTCTTAGGTTTTGGTGAAGCCCTAGGTTTCGGAGAAGAATTAGCGGACCTAGGTTTAGGCGAAGAGTTGCTCGACCTAGGTCTTGGTGACGACTGGGAAGGAAAACTCCTAGGCGAGAAACTCTGAGGAGGTGGTAGAGTCCCTTGCTCAGTCTTCGGAGCCGGCGAGCCTATGCTTGGTTTCGGAGACTGCATAACCTTCGAGTTCTTTGGCGAACTCTTTCCCTCCTGACTCTCAGCAGTCTTGGGCGAAATAGGACTAGGTTGCGCTAGGTAAGCAAAGCTAGGTTTGCAAGCCTGGTCCATGCCACCTCCAGGAGAAGTCTTGGCAGGCAATTCCCCGTTCCGAACTGCAGAATGTGGAGTCACCATGCCGTTCGGTGTGTACGGTTGCTTCAGCAAATCCCTGCTTTGCTTACCTACCGAAACTGTATAATTCAAACCCAGACTGCTGGAGTGCAAATTCGCCAGAGTTTGATGAGTGCTGTTTTCGTACTTCTGGTTTCTTTTAGGTGGTTTGACGACCTTTGGTTGTTCAATCTTGGTATCTGTATCTTCTGCACGGTCGGTACTGTTATCGGTGAAGTCGCATTGCTTGAAGAGGCAACGTTTGGATTCGGAGAAGGCATTGGTGACTTGACTGCGTTGTTCTTGGTGTCTTGTTCGATTTTCGTCTTTTTGTACAGCTGCTGGGCGATCTCTGAGATCTTCTTTTTGCCCGAAACGTTCGAAGGGTCGATGGTAGGACCCGGCGAAGAACCGGTTTTCTTGATGGATTCCTCGAATATTTTCTGGAAACTTGTTGATCTTTTTGCAATTTGGTCAGTGCTTCCTTTGCTTCTTTGGGCATTTTTTTCATCAGTTCTAACTCATGCCTGGATGTGTTTAGCACTGGAGAAGCTGGAATAGGCATCAGACCAGTGGTTCCACAATTTGTCGAAGAAATCTCTTGATTCTTCATTTCTACGTCTGGATGATTCTTAGCGTCGAAGTTATTTCCAACAGCTTCCTCGCGCGTCAAGGAAATCTTCCTGGTACCTTCTTTATCGTCTATCTTCAATATTTCGATGAAATTTTGAACTGGAGGCATTTGTACTGGCTGCCTTGTAGTTTCACCGTTTTCTTTCAAAGTTATCGAAAGTGAGGACGGTATGTTCAATCGACAGGTCTGGAACAAAGAACGTAGTTCGTTCCTGTTTTGCTTGGCCAGATCTTCTGGCATCTTGGCCGTCTGATTGGTTAGGTTCAACGGAGGATAACCAGGTTTCTGTTGCAATATGATCTTGGTAGTCCTTTTCTGTTCCACCTTAGGTCTTTTGGACTCGTTCTTGATAGGACTAGAGTTCTTTCGCTTGATACCGTTAGGACCCGATTTGGGGATAGCAACAGGCTTCTTTGATTTCGTTGCCTCCACGTTGACCTCGTTCGAATTCTGCGAACTCTGTTGCTTTTGGGACGTTTGAGCTGCAGATGCGTTGGAAGCCGAGTTGGGGTTTCGTTGCTGTAGCTGGACCATTCTCGCGATGTCATCGACCACTCTCTTCGAGGTTAATTCTATGGATTTAAGGAATTCGAATTTTGTCCTTTCCAACTCTTCTTCGTCGATCTTTTCTGTTGGAGAAGGTTTGGCTTCAGCAGGTGGACCCTGCTGAACGGGTTCTTTATTTGGAAGTGGCGCTTCTGGTTTCGATTCAGGACTGTCGACAGTTGGTGATGGCATTTCTTCTTTGACTTTGGACAAACTCGATGTGGAAGCATTGGCCTCGTTTTCGGTTTTAATTTTGACTTCTTCAGAAGTTGGTGTTCCTTTCGTGGTACGGTCATCTTGAACACTTTTATTGTCACTCTGACTACTCGCGCACTGATCTCTTACGTTAACCTCAATCTGTCGACTGTCTTTGTCAGATAATTTATGTATTTTAGTAACTATTTCGACGTTATTTGTACGGTTGAGGGTAATGTTCGTATACACTTTGTCGTTATCACAAGATTCTTTCAAAGTTTCATTCTCTTTTTTGACTCGCGTTAAATCCGGTTTCGTCTCTACGTCACCTTCGGTATTACCCGCACTAGTCACGTGATCTTTCCTATCGCTTTTGGCGTCTTTTTGGTCGGGTTCGTCTTTTTCTGTTTTAGGTACTTTTCGACTACCACCACCGCACTCTACACTTGCGTCCTCCTCTTCTACTTCCTCCAGTTCTGATAGGCAACGTTTTCTCTTCGTTTCACCTTCTTCGTTCGGTTTATCACAGATGGCGTTGTCCTTCTTTTCCTTCTTGGTCGGTTTCGCGACCGACAACTTTCTAGCCACTTTTCTTTTGGGCGTTTTCTTATTTTTGTCCTTGGAGCTAGGAGCTGGTGACGATCTGGTCACCCTGTGTGGTGTGGACAAGGCAAGCGGTTGGTGCAAGAATGGAGCGTCCTCGGCAGGTGTAAATACTTTGGTGAGGTCCGGAAGTTCATCGTTGCCTTTGTCGATGATCCGGAAGTAGAAACGCATGGGTTCGTTCTGGAAGAAAAGCCGTTGGTGAGAAACAATTGGTTGGAGATGGGATGATGTCGCACATGACTTGAAACGATTCATGAAGGGAAAAAAGAGGGTAGATCGCATTTAATCATACTGGAAAATAATTTTTCAATTTTTGATATCCAATAAAAGTGTCAAATGTTGACTTACTTCGTGAGTTACTGTGGAAATTGGCGATCAGAAATATAATTTCTAGTGGTCAAAGTAGATTCTTAAGCCATTTTTTTGTTGATTCATTCAACATTGTATTGTCTATTTAATAATTTAAGGTTTGTTTTATCAACTCGTAACTGTTATTCTGAAAAATAACAAAAAAAGGGGATTTACAGGACAGAAGGTGAAGCCTTGGATGAACTAAAATTCAGACAATAAAAGCCACGAGTCTAAATTATCCATATGAAAGAATGTCGCTTCATTTATTTGTTTATTATAATATGCCAATTCATTAAATCTTTGGATGAAGAAAAAGAATAACGAAAATATTGAGCTAAAATCCATCTTTTAACATGTTCTCAATAGGGATGTTGACTCATGTTACGATTTCATATAAAATGAGGTTTTCCTCATAGAAGGAAGTTTTTGCAATCCTGAAAAACCATTTTAGTGATCTTATTATTCTCGTCAAATTAAATAAAGCTGATTTAAATTATGTTATTTATCATAACGTGACAAAATTGAGCATTTCTGCGGGAATTTCGAATTGTCTTAATTTATGTATTTCTATTGGCAATTACTATATTTTTGAGAAAGAAGTATTTTTTTTTGTTTGTATAGAGTTTATCTTTAAAATAAAATAAATTCCAAAAAGTAGTCAACATCCCTATTCAGTAAACTATGTTTATTTACTTGAACAATTAGACAGACCATAACTAACCTATGTGCTTATAGTCCGTTCACGAAAGGTTGAGCCGTCGGTTGGCCACGACAATTTCACATAATTCACGGTGTATATTAAAATTTTAGGTTATGTTGTTTATTTTCATGCCAGATTGATACGCAATGTTATCAACATTGCATAGAGTTCTCTGATAACTCGCAAGCTCGACGGACGAGGCCAGGTGCATTCGGCAACGTTGAATTTATTTTACGTTATGACAGCAAATACTGCTAACTTCAGATAAATGAACAAACGCCTACCTTGCGCTCAAACCTTCCTGAACTGACTATATATCTCATTTTAAAATGCTCTATGTCCCAATTGCAACGAATTTATATGAAGAAACTTCGATTGGGCCGAAACATACCCACAAATATCAGATATCAAATCAGAACCAATAAACGTTGAATAGACGGTAGGTTTAGAAACGTCGCATCAACGTTTCTGCTCGTTACAACCCATCATTAGTTTCCCCTTCGAACGTATATCGAATCAAGTCAAGTTCGGCGTTTTAATGACATTAATACGAACTTACCCTTTTCCATGTGTAGATGTAGGCTACGTCTACGAGGGTGTAGTGGTCTGGCAGAGGGAGAGGCACCCTCTTGTAAAGGATATCGATCTGAAAATAACATCAGCGTTCATTTATATTGCGTTTTTCGGCCAGAACGAACGCAAACTGATCTACGAAGCACTAGATGATGCACTCTATCTACACTACAGCACATTCTTCTCGGTGTCATGCTTTGCGATTTTATCAAGCGATGTAAACGTTAAAGGTTTTTTTTCGTAAGAGCAGTAACTCTAACTAAATTTATGTAGCATCGGAATATGTATCATTATTCATACAGAATAACTATGCACCTTATTAAAAAAATAAGAAACGCAAGTTGAACAACTTTTTATCTACTAAAGGGTCGATTACATTGAGATACTTTACAAGCTGCTACTGAGCGAATTTAGAAGCTAGTGAATTAGCTTGTGAGATTGTGATGATTACACACAAAACTGTCTACTCGCTGAGTAGCCAACAATCTAGCGATCCACGTGAGGTTTATGTTTGTATCGTTGTCAAGGATCTAAGATAAATGTCGAATACGTTTTCAAATTTAAGAACCAGGAACCGCCGAGTAGATGAGAACTCCAGATTGTTTAGTAGCAACTGTGATTACACACGGCTTGTTTACATGCCAACAAGCCAAAACGCCAGCGATTTAGCGTGTAAAGTAGCCCAGCTTTCAACTTAAGTCGCAGCTTTTTTCACAATCAGATTGTTGGTTTGTGAACACGATTATACTGAGCGAATTTACAATCAGCTACTATATTCGCTCAGTAGCAGCTTGTGAAGTATTTCAATATAATCGACCCATTATTGTTTAATTGATTCTTAGTAATCGTTTCTTCATACTTGTTGATCTGCATAAATACAGATAAAGGAATTATACAATTCTTAAAGAAAAACGCGCAAGTTAAACATCCTCTATATAGATGTTTCGTTAACGATAAGAAACTACTTCTGAATTTTTCAAGACAGTTTATCATGCAGAAGCCTAGCCCTCTATTTAATCACACCATGATTCACCAACTCTACATTAACAAACCTCAAATAAATAATTGGTACTCACTTGAAACAGATCCGTATCGACGTTGTACTTATTGCGTATGAATTTCTTGATGACGTCAATGCGGCACATGGCTGGACATTGAAGGTACCTCTTCAGCTGTGCTGCTACCTGAGGATCGTCGGGCGATACTTTTTGCTCCTTTTTGAGGTCTTTGAGTATAAGGCCGGTGGTTGCAGCATCGCTGTAAAAGATGATAAAGATTAATGTCTGATGGTAGAAGGAATGAAAGTGCAAGGTTGAAAAAAATAAAATGGAGATGGAGGAGAAGATCACCAGGTAAAATTTCGATGTGAAATCGAACATAGTACAGGGTTTTCCAATGAGAGGTTTTATTTAGAATAGCCTCCTATTTCGTTAGATGTCACGTTTGAAACTGTAATTTTTTGACATTTGACAAGTGGTAACTACACCATTAATAAAAATTGAACGATGCACGCTTCGTGAACGCGTTGAAATTATATAAATTCACTATAAAAATCATGAAAATTTGCAGAGACGGTCTGTAAAACTCGAACATTTTTGGGTCGTCGTGAAGCACCTTGTCGGATCGCAATAAAGAAATTGGTGAAAGAATTGGAGCTCCTGGAACAAGTTAGTGATGTGAAGAATAAAACCCGTGCACGTCGTTTAAGAACAGCCGAGAATATTGCTGCCGAAAGTGTTGAAGAAAACCCAGGTTTGTCCATTCCTCGTCGTTCTTTAGAATTAGGCATTCCACAAATGTCATTACTCCGTATTTTGCATGAAGATTTGGCTCTTAAGGCTTATAAATTTCAGTTAACACAAGAACTCAAGCCGGCCGATCATCAACAACGTCGTGTCTTTGCTGATTGGGTCGTTGAAATGCATGAATATGATCCGGAATTCCATCGAAAAATCATCTTGAGTGATGAGACATATTTCCACGTCGGTGGCTTCGTCAACAAGCAAAATTGTCGCATCTGGGGCTCGGAAAACCCAAGAGTTATTGTTGAAAAGCCTTCATCACGAATTTTTTGGACTGAGTAAGTCCAGGGCTGTTTCTCCAAAGGGTTATTCTATTATTCGACTCTCATTGCTGGATCGCTGACAAATATTGATTTTTTCCAATCCCACGGGAATGGTTAGGTCCAGTAGGTAACATCTAACAAACTTGTTCATAAAACATGATACAGGAGCTACTTATATTTCACAACATCTCAAATACGCCAAGATATCCTAGCGACACCAACGATGACTCAACACAATAACATCCTACAAAACCTTAGAACAATATCAACTAATCCACAACAACTCTATTCAAATTGAACATCGGTACAGTCCGAACCTCGCGTCCGTCTAAATTGATTCATAACCTCAAAACGTCCGCCCAAACGAGGAAGTTGTTAGCCTCCGTCAACGTACCCGTAATGAATCTTAATCATGCGATCGCATCGACAGATCTCCTGTATCGCCGCCTATTAACGACCAGTCGTCCGGCCGCGATGAGATCCTATCGTACCGCTACAAATTGAAACAAACCTAACGTACGCGGGCGTCGAACAACTGTTCGGCCGCCATCCATCATAATATACGCCCCCTGTATAATCACGCGATCGTCGCAGATGTACCTTGTATGTACTCTATAGTCGCTTTCTCCGTTTTCCCATATTTATACTGCGGCGGAAGTGTTTAGTGCGCGTTTAGTAAGACGCGGGCGACATCTATACGGGTCAAGAAGGACTACGTTTTTTTTTGGCCCGGCAGACGGTCTGTGGTGGTTTTTGTCGTGGTTGAGGGTTATGAAGCCTTTCTAGCGTTTAAAGCCGAGAGCACATCGGCGTCGACGAGAAGAGAGTATTCCTTAAATTTCATTTGTCTTTTCATTAACAGGAATAATACCTGATGTAACAACCCAAAATAGTACACATAGAATCAAATAAAAAGAAGATGCTTAAGACTTTCGGAATTCTGTGAAATGAGGTCGGTAGCTTTGTTGAAATGAAAGGAATCTACGAAGAAGATTTAAACAAAATGAAGGGTGCAGATTAGTCGACAGACACAGAACATCAAACCAGAAAAAAAAGAAAAATATTTTCTATTAATAATGTAGATTAATGGCAAAACAACGAACCAGCTAGTTCTTCAATAAATAAAATCTACATCAAACTCATACTCCGGAGCTTATCTCGAAGGTAAATATCCCGCAGAACCTACAAGAAGAGGTAATGCTATTCAGAAAACCTGCAGAAGGCTGCTTTAAGCTTTTGATCCTCAACAGTGCAGAGAAAATATGCCCATTCATTAAATATTTGAATAAAGATAAAGAGTATTAAACATATTTATTATTGAGCAATTCAAAAGAAAAAATATATAATATAAGTTTACGCCAAGATGTCAAATAAGACAGAAAAGTGTTGTGTTATTGGACTCGACATTTCTACAAAAAGGCTTGAAATCCCCACGTTTCAGGGGTGAAAGATAAAACCGGTTTTATTTATTTGCAAGCCTAAAAAAAGCACAAAAATAGTTCCAGGCGCATGAGCATTTCGTTGAAATTTCAGGCGGAATCAGTCAGGCCGACAAAAATGCACGAAATAGGCATGGTAGGAGTCTCATTATAGGATTGTGAAGGATTTTCCAATAAGAGGTGTTATTTTGATATTCAAAGAAAAATGACATTTTCAATATAAATGATCGGATATTTATTTCATTATGAAGAAGCTTTGCCGTTAATAGTGAAAAATAACATCAGGTAAATGACCACCACGACCACGCTTACAGGACCATATCCTTTCAATGAAATTTTCCATAACCAAATCGCAAAGTGGCTGCCCTATGTCCTCGATAGCCTCACGAATTCCATCTTTGAAGTCTTGAATCGACGCTGGGCTATTGGCGTAGACCTTCTCTTTCAAGTGGCCCCAAAGGAAGAAGTCGCAAGGTGTTAAATCACAAGATCTCGGTGGCCAATTGTGATCACCTCTTCGAGAGATACACGGTCCGGAAAATTTTCCCGCAAAAGATCAATGGTTTCGTTGCTTGTGTGGCACGTAGCGGGCTATACAAAATAACACCTCTTATTGGAAAACCCTTAATTATCAAATATTTGGCGACAAACTTATTGGTTCTTCGGACGATCATGGAGATCTCTTTTCTCGCGTCAAGGAATGACCGACTCGATTCGAACCTGACACAATTTGAGACCGCTGTTGAAAAATAACCATTAGTCAAATTTCTAATACCAAATTTTCCACCAACCCTTTCACGAATCGAAAACTAATCAACCCCTTTTCTTTGTAACGCCATCCGTCCACTTTGCTTTTGCTAAAAGCTAACAAACGACGGAACCGCAACCCTAATTGATCGTCTGACGATTTTAATTACCCTAGATTAGATTAGAGGAGGGGCGACATATCTAAACCGACCTTGCGAGCACCTTGACCTTAAGATCTATTGTGCATCCCCGCGCTGTTTACCAGTCAGGCAGCAAAGTCTCAATGAACTTCGCCACCTTTCTGGGGGCCACATCCATTACTTGTTCAGGCTTTAGGAACCTGGAGCCAAGGTGTGCCGTAACCGTTTCTGGTGAACAGCTTCACACTCACATAGCAGGTGTTTTGCTGTCTCGGTGGCTTCTTGACAGAAGCGACATGTACTATCGGACGCCTTTCCCATGTTTTTTAAGTGATACCTCACGGGACAGTGCCCAGTGAGAGCGCCCGTCAGTTTCCTCAGTTCCAATTTGCTGAGTGAGGGGACTTTCTTGGTCCAGCTCGTCGAGTGAGAGAGAAGTGACTTAGCTTGCCTGTGACCATAGCTTCCTCTTTTGTTCCCAGTCCTTAATAGCCATAGCCGACTCTTGTTGAAAAATAACCATTAGTCAAATTTCCAATACCAAATTTTCCACCAACCCTTTCACGAATAGAAAACTAATCAACCCCTTCCCTTCGTAACGAGATCCATCCACTTTGCTTTTGCTAAAAGCTGACAAACGACGGAACCGCAACCCTAATTGATCGTCTGACGGTTTTAATTACCCTAACAGACGTCGCCGTAGACGCTTGCGACGTCGAGACGGACGTACGTCATCCGTACCGGCGTCGTTTTCGATTAGGCGGCGATATTCGCGAGACCGCACTTTACGGCCGGTCAGGGACGCGGAAAACCCTCGGACCGAGACTTTTCCGAGGAATTTCCCAGCGGGGGAAAACCCGTTCGTCTCGTGACGATGATGGCATTAGCCGAAATATTTGCAGAGTCCGCGCCGCGACGTTTGGGACTGTAAATAAGGGTTGGGATAATCGGATTTTGGGAAAAGTGGCGGTAAACAGAAGCGGTTTTCGCTTCTTCGTCGAGCCGTGACGGTCCGACGTTTGTAGCGGAGTTTGTTGGGAAAACCAGTTAGTTTTCTTGTTTGCTGCTTAGGGTTAATTCCCTTTGGTGTTCGTATGATATGAGGGGAATAAACTTTGCATAATCCGCTTTTTCGCGTGGTTTTTGATCCGGAGTTTTTAATTGGACACGCTGGATCTCTGGAATGATACTGTTAAGGTTCTTTGCTGACCTGGGATTTCCGTAACACCATGAAGCAACTGGCAAGAGGCAATGAAGCGACTCTACTATGGGTGTCTGGATATTGTGGTGTTGAAGAAAATTATAAAGCGGATGAACTTACGAACTGTCTATCGAAGTTAACATTTCTTGGACTTGAGGTTTTTTGTGGGCTTGGAAATGGCGATTTTAAAACCGATAACTTTTTTAGGAGCTTTGGCCGTTACCTCTTGGGTGTCCATGACCGGTTTTTCCATATGAATTGTTCTTAGGCCAGCCAGCTCTGGACACTTGTTTACTTAGTATTCAGCTGTTTCTGCTTATGATTCACAGAGCCTGCAAATCTTATCTGCTGACTTTTCCATACGGTACGAAAAATATCAGGGCGCCGTCAACAGTCCCAACGTTACCAGAAGCTCAGCTAGTGACAGCTTCAGGAGCTTACTGGTATTGGTAGGTGAAATCATCAATGTGGTTGTAGATGAAGGTTGAGTGCACTGGAGGCAGAGTCTAAATAATGCTCAGCAAGCCATGCTTTCGGTCCGTTGGTATTTGTTTCCTATCACAAACAGCTGGGCGTTTGTTTCGAGATGATCTTGAATATTATTGACACTTTCCGCGCGCCAATAAGGGCTACGCTTCTCCATCTAAATCGACTACAAAAGGTATATGAACTTGAAGTCAGTCGTCGTAAATCCATCAGAAATTACTGAATACCTACAAGCCGTTCCAAATGACACTTTTTATGACGTTCGCCCATATACACACGCTTTTTTCAAATTATTCCCTACGAACTATAAGGTATGTATTATATCATCTTGAAGGTTGTCAGGGTGAGAAGTTCAGTTGTTGACACCCTGATAGTGATTGACACTGTGCACATATACAGGGTGATTTTTTTAAGTGTTTCATTAGACGTTTTCGAGGACGGAATTGTAATACAGATTCAAGATTTAGGATTTTTGTTTTAGAGTACATGAACTTTAATTGTAAAATATTTTCAAGAGGAATCTACTTCCGGTTTCACCGGAAACGAATGTAACTTCGTTATTTCAAATGCAACACCCTGTATATTTTTACATATTCGAATTCTTCGTTCAATTCTACACTGATTTGATGTATGATATGTGCAACCACTCAAGCGGTTCTTGAGTTATAGCCTGAATATCAATTTTTTTGAAAAAAAGGTTGTCACAAATTAGTGTCCATATCTTCAAAATCCCTCATTACAAGAATTTCTTTTTACGAAAGTGGAACAAAAGAAAGTACGCTGATACTGTTTCTTGTATAACTTATGAGGAAATATTATACAGGGTGTCTGAAAAAGGGCCCCAAAGTGAGCCTCAATAAAACTATGAAATCTCACCTTTTTCAAATGGCAACCCTATAATTTTGTAATTCCAATCGATTGCTCGTCAAAAACCAGTTATGGTGCCCCGAACATTTCATGCCTCTAAAATCAGTATTTTTGCCGTTATTCAATAAAATTCGAATTTCACGATTAAAGACAGGTTGTAAGCTTGCAGTTTTGAAGTAGGCTATGTTAGGAACTGTCATTCTTACTTTTTCTTACAGATCAAGCACTAAGCAAAACATGCAATAATAATTTCACTGGAATGATATATCAAAAGGGTATGTTCTTTATTTGCGGCAAATGTAACAAATTCCTAGAAAAAATAATCAGAAATCCAACGACCGAAATTCGCATTCAGTGACTTTAACGAAATTAAAATCAAAATTCCTATGCAACCTGTCTGATGGAACCTCTTGGATTTGCGTGAATATGTCCTAGAATATTTATTTGATTTTTTTCATTATCTGTTACTGTATTCACACGATTCTGTTTTGGGTTAATGCTTCCACTACGGAGAAAATTGTTTTGATACTTCCTGAACTTCGATTTTGTTAAAGGTGGTAAATGTGGATTTCTGTCGTTAAAAGTTCTGACTGCCCTTTCTAATATTTTGTTATATTCACCATAAATGAAGAACATATTCAATACCTGTTCCTGTAATTCATATTTCGCATAGTGCCCGATTAATCAAAAAAGTATTAATAACAGTTCTCTAAAATGCATTATAAATCAACCATAGACTATGAAATCAACAGACATAGCCTTCTTGAAAACTTCTATCCTAATAAATCTATGGTTAGACTAAAAAACCTTGATTCAATCCTGAAATTCGAATTTTATTCAATAACGGCAAAACTACTGATTTTAGAGGCATGAAATGTTCGGGACACCCTAACTGGTTTTTGACGAGCCATCGATTAGAATTACAAAATTATAGGGTTGCCATTTGAAAAAAGTGAGATTTTATAGTTTTATTGAGGCTTACTTTGGTCCCCTTTTTCAGACATCCTGTATAATATTTCCTCATAAGTTATACAAGAAACAGTATCAGCGTACTTTCTTCTGTTCCACTTTCGCACAAAGAAATTTTTGTAATGAGGGATTTTGAAGATAAGGACACTAATTTGTGACAACCTTTTTTTCAAAAAATTTGATAATCAGGCTATAATTCAAGAACCGCTTGAGTGGTTGCACATATAATACATCAAATCAGTGTAGAATTGAACGAAGAATTCGAATATGTAAAAATATACAGGGTGTTGCATTTGAAATAACGAAGTTACATTCGTTTCCGGTGAAACCGGAAGTAGATTCCTCTTGAAAATATTTTACAATTAAAGTTCATGTACTCTAAAACGAAAATCCAAAACCTTGAATCTGTATTACAATTCCTTCCTCGAAAACGTCTAATGAAACACTTAAAAAATCACCCTGTATACCGTTGTAATGAACTATTGGTACTATCTAAGGTTTTATCATCGGTTTCTACCTATTTCAGAATGTTTTATTTCTATTTGGGTCAAGTTCAATTTTCTCAGATGGCCTTTCTGAAAACGCCATCATTAGATATTTGGTTAGAGATTTTGCAGTACTGTCAATAAGAGTTTACTTAAGGATAACGACTGCATACAATGGCGAATAATTTTCGATTTCATAGAAGTTTTCTATTGTTTGGAAGATTCCAAGGAATATTTAATCGATGTAAGTAAACCCTTCAATAATTTATATATTAAGGTTAAACCATATGTCAATAACTGTGACAATAATATTACATCGAACAGTGATTGACATAGGGTTCAACCTTAATATATAAATCATTGAAGGGTTTACTAACATATATTAAATATTCCTTGGAACCTTCCAAACAATAGAAAACTTCTAACGAATATGAAACAGAACAAAATCGAAAAATATACGCAATTATGTGCAGTCGCTATCCTTGAGTAAACTCTAACATATACACTTATTGACACTACTGCAAAATCTCGCGCCAAATATCTAATGATGCCGTTTTCAGAATGATAACCTGAGGACTCAAATAGAAATAAAACATTCTGAAATATGGGGACACAGATGAAAAACCCTAGATAGCACCAATAGTTTATTACATCGGTATATATGTGAAGATCACTAATACTTTTTGTTATTTCCTAGTTTGTAGGTAATAACATTGTCTAAACCTTCATATTTCTCAATTATTTTTAGTATGAATGTCTCAATGACCCATATAATGAGAATGTATAAGTGATAGAAAGCAGGATGATATCATAGCCAAAATTGATGCAAAAGTGAGATGAAATTAAGTCAGTGACTATCATACTGGGTGTCAATTACTATCGAAGTGTGTCAATGACTATCAAATATGCAATTTCGACGGAATAAGTGTCTCAATCGATATTTATCGAAAGTTTGAAGGTAATACCAAAATAGCAACATTCAACTATAGTTCCGTATTAATACCCATGGTGTTACAGTGAAATATGGAACCGAATTCGCCTACTGAAAGTATCCATGCCCTTAAATGGCCAATCACCATAGCTTTTACCCTAATTCTCTCAAATTAGTTATAAGGATCTCTGTTCATAACGCTGCATGTGGGTCAGATCATAATCTTTTGTTGTTATGTTCTAGATAACCCGAAAAAACCACGATTAGAGACAAACACACACACACACGATCCTCATCAATTGTCGAGCAGTGTATTCCCCCATTTACGACCCTTCATAACCCCGGATTTGTCAAACGCGAGTCCCCCTACCTGAAGCAGCGGTTCGAAACGGCGTGTTACAAATAAACCGGGGGTCTTCTAAAAACCTCCACCTTTCAGGCCTGCGGGCTCCTTAAAAGCACTCTTTCCCGACGAAACCGATACCTCGCCTTCGTACGTCGTGCGAGCGAAGCAGATAAGGAAAAGACCCGGCCGTAGGGCGAGTCGTCGTAAGTTCACGATGCAAGAGACGAGAAGGAAGGCTTCCTCTGCCTCTTTGACGACGATACCGCGAATTCCTGGAAAGGACGAACGCCAGGATGCCGAGGCATTGAACGATGAGGAACGTGGGCGATGGGCATTAATAGAGAAGGAGTGGTCAAATTCATGAAGCCCAAGATTGACTTTTTACTGAGGAAACTTGACCATTGTCGAAATTGTCAGAACTTTATGTGAAAGAAAGGCGTCTGTTTTGCGCATTTGCCACTCTTGTTCCTCAGAATATCTAAGGAAGGTACAGGTAATGAGAGAATAAAGAATCAGAGAGTCTGGTCCTCTCTGAACAACTACATCTCATCTGCGAACCTCCCTAGTGATGTAATGATCAAGAAAGTAAGCACTGAGAAAAACTTCAGGACATTGTTAAGTAAAGAGAGGAATGGGAACGGAAATACAACGGCTAAAACCTTGAAGAAAATAATGTTAAATGGTATACAAATGGTTCCAAAACCTCTGCAGGAGCGGGCGCTGGGATATACGGGCCAAATACCAAGTGTGCACTGTCGCTAGGCTCCTCTATGAGCATCTTTCAAGCGTAAGTCTTAGCTATTGAATGATGTCTAGATTTAAATCTAGAAATAAACTCTCTGTAGTGCGATATAGATATACACTCAGATAGCCAAGCTGCTATTAAAGCACTGAGCTCCAACGCCATCGACTCCAAGATGATCTGGGAGTGCCGGAACAAACTCAATGAGGTAGGCAAGAAAAATAAAATCTTTTTACACTTGCCAAAGAGGCGCACGAATGTCAAACATTAGCCCAGAACCCTTCTGTGGTATAGGTAAATGTACCTAAATGAAGCAGTTTCTTGAGAAGGAGAAAGCCGAGAACGAAAAACTCTGGCGGAATCTCCCACGGATGAAACATTCCTCTAAGTTCCAAAGGAACTTCTAGACAGCAAGAACCAGAAGATATCTGGATCTTGGCAAGAGAAAATTACACCTCCTCACTGGCTTTCTTACAGGACACTGTAGCCTCAGGAAGCACCTGCTGAGGATGGGATTATCGGACACTGACGAGTGTAGGTTGAAAGTGAACTAAACTAAACTTCATGAAGCCCAAGATTGAATATTTACTGAGGAAACCCTTAGTGATTGACCATTGTCGAAACTGTAAACTCCGTGGAGTGTTTTGCCGAAATACCAATTTTTTACCTCTTGCTCAGTTGACCCGCTCCCATATCCTTCGCTGTCCCATAGAGCAACGTTAACTATTGTTTACACGGTTCGATGGAAGGGAATTTCTCACTTGAATTATTCATAGTTTTATGCAGATTTATGTGACTACGTTACGATATACCTCTCTCATACGCCAGGTTGAAAGAGATACATCCTGTCCATTGTCAGACAGTTCGATCGTGGGTTTTTATTGTTGTTTTTGTTATTGCCGTCGATGCTTTCTTCATCTCGTGCTGATGTTCGTTGTCTGCTTGATGAGAAAGAAGAAGAGTAGTTGTGAATTTGATCGTTTTTGCGCAAATGATCGTGACAAGTATGTATCTTCAAACCCATTCGTAGAAGAAAACGCTATAACAGTTGTTTTGCGCTATTCAAACATAAGTGTTTGTTTGATACGTTCTAAATCTCATTAATTATTTATTGTTGTTTGTAGAGTAATATCGAAGACCAATTATTTGAATCTTTAAACTTGGTCGATATCAATTCAGATGAGTGAAATGAGTGACAACTCGATCTTTGGCTGATGAGAATGGAGGACGAGGCCATCCTGTAACTGTACAAACGGTTAAACGCCGATAAGGTCTTTTGGACTACACTATTATCGTTCCCATCTTGAGTTACCTCTGAAGGTTGAGCATCGGCGGCAACGATTACAGTGGTGCAGAGGACGTTAATACTGAAATGTGGAATGGCATCAGGTCATGTTTTCTGATGAATATCGAGTCTCCGTTTCTCCTTGGGAGCACATGATGACCTAAGAAGGGTAAGACGACATCGGGGAGAAAGACGCGAATCTCAGTTTGACATTGAGCGTCTTGTACACTGGACAGTATAGGCGTTATGGTATGGGGTGCTATTGCACATGCAAGTAGGTCATCTTCAGTCTTTATTCGAGGTAACATGACAGCTCTCCGTTACCTTCAAGGAGTAGTGGAGCCATATGTTCTTCCTCACCTTAACTAGCTCACGAATCCAATATTTCAGCAAGATAATGCTCGACCTCATATTCCCAGAGTTTGTATAAACTTTCTCAAAGCGACCCATATGAATCTTTTGCCATGGCCGCCCAGATCCCCCGATCTTTCGCCCATAGAGCATGGGTAGAAGGCATGTCAATCATGACATGGCACACTTGGTGCGACACTGTGTCAAATAGCTTTCATCGCCACACAGTTTTCATCTTGTTGGCTGACTGTATGTATTTTATAACTCTGAACTCATATTGTATTGCAGAATACATCTTCCGAAGTCAACGCGCTAACACTTACCATTCTTCCCACGTAAAATTACAGCGAATTGGAGAGCTCGATCGTGGGATCTCCTTTCTCCGCTAGTTCCGCATCGGTCTCGCCTTGCGTTGTGCGGAATTAATTCCGTGCGAAAACGGCTAGGCAGTTCGGACGATGAGACCGACACGGAAACCCGTTTTAATTGAAAATTAGAATGCAACTGTTGCGACGACCTCGTCTCTTCCAGTTCGCGTGAAATCGGACCCGTACGCGCGATCGTCCTGGTTTTCTACGCTCGGACGTGATCGACGAGGAAAATGGATTATCTGAAATTTTCCGGAAATACATCGGGTGATCTAACGTTAAAACGCGGAGCGATATTGTTCGGAACTACCCGTGGATTATTATAATATCTATATCATTTGAAGGGTGGTTCGAATTGTGTGGTTTATTTGAAGAATAAATGAACTACATTGACACAACTTGAATTCATTTCCAAATTTTTTTTTATTGGTAATTGAAATATCAGTTATGACCTTCTCTGCAGACCTACAGATGTCCACTCTTTTTTTCAACATTTGCAATGATATTTCGACAAATTAAGGCTCTATTTCACAAATGACATGAATAATTTCATATTTATGGTGGTATTCTGCTTTTATCTGTAAGCCAATTTGTAACTTTTCATAAGCTTACAGGAAAATTGCAATTCTGGACCTCTTTAAGGGATCTGTAGCTTATAGAAATCGTTAAATATTTACGAGTACTCGACGGGTGATCGGAAGCATTATCGAATGACATATTGTGAGGTTACGTTGAATGGTTTGTTTATTTTAGGACGAACACCAATGTTTTAATATAAGAAATTCATTATGAATAAAATAATATAGCTCTGTATAAAGGATTGTTATCGGAGGAAAAACATTGTTCAATAATATACATGACATGAAAATCATTCTTTTTTGAAGAAGGAACTTAATGAGAATTGAAAGGAAAAGTTCTTTGATTCGAACCTTGAAGGGACGTTTAGTTTCTTCAATATAGGCTCTAACTTACTCAGAAGGAATTTAGTATATGCAATTTTTCATTAGGTGATTTTCATTATCTGATTGTACTTTAGCTAGATTAGCCCTGAAATTATCTTGAGCCTTGAATGCTGTTCTCACATTGTACTTATTTCCAATTGTTCTTATGCCAACGGACTCAATAATATTTTTCGGATTGTCAATCGTAGAGACACATTGTTCAACTTTCTTTCAGTTTTTAGACGTGATTGTAAAACCACTGGAGATGAACCACGGTCTGGAAGGCCGAAAGAAGTGAAAAAATCAAAAAACACAATTCGTTAAGTGAAATAGCAGTGAATAGATATCAAATACACCAGATTGTTCGATATGTTTCGCAGTTCGAGAACAAAAACACAATTTTCGATTTTCGGGTTTAAAAAGAACTTTAATCATCAGTTTAGTCTCCCTAAACATCGATACACTAGTTCCAACTAGATTCCAAAGCATACATTCCAACCCTGAAGCAAGAATATGTAAGGGATGTGGGAAATACGCCGTTATGACCTCATCAATCGATGAAAACTGCTTTCCACGCATGAAGACAAATCTCGTGAATACAATTCATGGATAAATACAATACATTCTATACACTTGTACTATAAACAACTATCTTTCGAATCAGCCCGGCCGTTAACTTCAGGACAGTGCGTTCTCGGATTTCCCAAGTAAAGTCCCAAGTTTTAGTGGTCTGCCAGTTTTACGTCTTTAATAAATAGTCCCAAAGGCGACCACCACCCCGAAGGCGCTCTAAATAACTTAAAAACCCCGCTTCCTATCTCCAATCGGGAAGGAACTTCTTCAGTTCGAAGAGCCGAAGAGGACGTTTGGGCATACGCGAGAGTAGTACAGGTTCGCCAACCGTAAAACAGCTGTGATCCGAGTTCGTTTCGTCTTTGTCTCGAATTCCTATCTTTCTCTTTCGCTCCTCTACGGTCTTTCTTAACCCAGTTCGTTTCTTCCCTTTGTGCACGGTATACCTCGTGTTAGGGTGGGGGGTGAATGCAGGGGACCTTTTTCGAGGTTAATTGACTGGAGGAAACGTTCTTCTCGCGGGCGTACGTACGATAATGAAGCGGTTCCTGTTGGTTCTATTCGTAATTACAGCTGCAGATGACGAAACGCTATGATGGATTTTGAACAATTTGTTGATATTGTAGATGGATGCATTTTATGCTACCATTAACTTCCCTTAGCAGAATATTCGAGAACGCAATTAGGCAAAGGACCCCGCACATTTTGTATGGGAATTGGCTCCCGGTGGATTTGGCTGAAAATTTGATATGATGTTCTACTAATCCTTCTGATCAAATGTCTCCACAGTCACGAAGCTGAAAAATGCATACTTCTAGGAGTTTTTAGCGATTTTTTGTATCCATCATGGCTTACGTATTACCGTTGACACGGAAATGTTTGAAAATATTTCATGATTATTGAAAGCAGATTCTGTCAAATCGGAATATTTTCAAACATTTCTGTGTGAACGGTAACACGTAAGCCATAATAGATACAAAAAATCGCTAAAAACTCCTAGAAGTATGCATTTTTCAGCTTCGTGACTGTTGAGACATTTGATCAGAAGGATTAGTAGAACATCATATCAAATTTTCAGCCAAATACACCGGTAGCCAATTCCCATACAAAATGTGCGGGGTTTTTTTTGGGGGAGGCTGAACTGAACAATTTTTGATGATGCAACAAATAAAGAAGAAAGAAATAACGAAGAAATTAAATTTTTGGGGGGGCCTGCAGCCCCAAAGCCCCACCCCCCCTATAGCTGCGCCAGTGGTACATAGTACAATGATTACCGAAAACTTAAAAAAATAATAAAAGCACTTATCGTTCCTAAGATCAATGGAATTAAAAAAATAATTCATAGCGAAATCAATAATGCGTTCATATTCGGTCAGTCCTCCCCTGTTCTGTAGTAAGGCTATGCATACAAATAAGAAATAAGGGCTCTACTGGAATCCATTGGGATGTTGTTTCATTCTTCTTAAGCCTCAAGTGTGATTTCCTGAAGGATAAGTTCTGTTTTATATTGCTCTTTCGAGAAAATACAAAATGGGCTTATGGGATTCATGTCTGGTGGCCACCTTAATCTTTGAATATTCGCACTCTCTAGTCAACGCTGTTAGAAATACACTACAGATAAACTGAAGTTTCGAATAACACATGAACTAAAACCATCAATAGATCATTCAAATTGGCACCAAGATCCTGTCATTAGACGCCGTTGGACTATTTTCTTTGGGGTAATGTTTGAAGGCAGGTCTATAAGAATCCATAATCGATTCCTGAACAAATGGTTGTATTCTGCTTTTCATCTGTAAGTTACGATACTGTAGCGTACGATTGATCTGTAACTGACCGACTTACAGATTCGTAAATAATGCAATTCTGGAATTGTTCCAGCAACTTTCTTATTTACAGTGTCACTTTTGAACTACTCATCGAAAAACATAACCCCCAATCGTAAGATTTGATCATGGAACTTTATGTATTATGGGTAAATGGTTTTGTTTTGAATTTGAAAATACATTCATCTGAATGTAGTTTGCGTTTGTTTCTTCCATTTAATAAGTTGAAAACAGGAAAGAAAAAATTTCTTGGTTAAAATTGCTGTAGAGCATTCATTGAGTTTATAGTACACTGGTTTTTGAATATGAACATGTTCACAAACTGGGCATTCGGTATTTCTTCAATCTGAACATTTTCTGGCTTCCGGCATTTCAAATGGATTCATTTGATCATACAACCTTTTCTTTCCAATTCTCATAAAGTTCCCACTTCAAAAAAGAATGATTTTCAGGTCATCATGTATATTATTGAACAATGTTTCACCTGTTATGATTTTCTTTCGATAACAATCCAATAAATGAAGCCATATTATTTTTGATCATCTTGTATCGAAATGTTGGTATTCGTCCTACAATTAATAAATCATTCAACATAACCTCACAATATGTCATTCGATTATGCTTCCGATCACCCGTCGAGTACTCGTAAATATTTAACGATTTCTGTAATCTACAGATCCCTTGAAGAGGTCCAGAATTGCAATTTCCCTGTAAGCTTATGAAAGGTTACAGATGAAAGCAGCATACCACCATAAGACTATAGGTTTAGAGTTTAGAGACGGCTGGCGAATGATGGTTGAAACTTTGAACAGAAGGAGTAAATATGATGGAAATAACACAAATTATATTATCAATGAATGTTCCCTCATCAATAATAACAGGCCCAAATCGATATTAGCATCAGGTAGGTCGATACCTGTCGAAATAACGTCGAACAAACTACGTCGGCTCGACTTCGGTTGCCATCCTCACCTGTTGGCTAACTGGTTTTGTCGTCGTCCCGTTGTTCTCTGTCTTGTACGACCGATTCGCGTATTGCATGCTAATGAGAGGGGAGTTTCGGGTCGCTAATTGCGTTAACGCTGCAGTTCCGATACGGCGCTAGTCGGCTAATGAGCTGGACCTGAAGTAAGGGGACAGGCGGAGAAATATGGGTTATGCAAGTGCAAAGAGACACATTCGAAATTGTCCATAATTGCATGGAAGGCATTATTATTATCATCAGAACTAGGATCGTTATGGTTAGGTTGGCCTTCCGAGAACTGCGACCAAGTAGATCTTTTGTTTTATATCCTACTCTTCTTCTTCTTCATCTTTTCGAAAGCCAAGAGCTTGTTTCACCCCTCACGTGATCTCTTGAGATGCTGATGACCAGATATCTTTTTCATCTCATTGGAGGGCGTTCCAGTGGTCTTCTATTAGCTGGTTTGTCATTCCGTCCAATTTGGCCAGTTTCTCATCGTCAGTTCTGGAAACATGTTCATTCCAGTATCTTCTTCTTGCACGTGACCATCTTACCACATCCAATATCCCACACTCGTCTCGAATGTCCTCGCTACTCCTGTGATCTCTCAATGTATTACCCGTTATGGCTCTTAAGGTACTCATCTCGTTAATACGCATCATTGATGGAGACCCAAAAAGGTCGTCAATGGAGTTGATGAAATCCACCACTTCCTTAGGAGTCTTGATCGTAACCTCTTAGGTGTCCAAGACAGGTTTCCCCATATGATTTGTTCTTAGGCTAGCCAGCTCTGGACACTTACATACCATTGTTTAGCTGTTTCTGCTTCTAATCCATAGAGTCCCATCCATACGATTATCAGTCATCTGCCATACGGTACATATGATGTTTGTACCGACAATGCCTCGTCAGCAGTCCCACCATCACACATCACCCGAAGCTCAGTTCGTGACAGCTGCGGCAGGTTTCTGGTATAAGTAGAAGAAGTCATCACGAATATTTTGGCCTGAGTATGTCGAGGAATGTTTCTCCAGAGAGTCATTATTGCTGGACCTCTGCCATATATCATATATTGGTCTTTTCCAAGCCCGCAGAGAGGCTCAGGTCCAGCAGCGGAGAAGGTTTTCGAAGATTCTGTAAAGCTTGAGGAAGTTTTTATATTGGAAACTATAACAAGGTTATAATATTATCATTGGAATAAATGATTTGAAAAAGAGATTAGCACTCTCACTGGAATAACACAAGACCAAAGGCAAGCAAAGAAACTGGTTCAGGCAGTCGAAAAAGGGTAAATACAAAGAGTTGATGAACCATTTTAGGCGAGATAGTCACCCTCCGCGTTTTCCTTGATAACTGAGTATCTTGGAACACCCATATGAAGGAGATATTGTTGAGTATTCCTAGTTCATTCCGTTTGCAGACTCATTTCAACACCATTTTCGAATTGATGGTGTTCGAGGTCAGTGCCTTAAAGGCATCTTGGCTGCCCATATTTATGGCTATCTCTCTTTTCTTATGGAACTGAGCACATTTCTCAATTGCGTATTTTTCTGCTTGAAATGAGTTGGTTCCGAGTATCTGGTTCTAGGACCAAATACACCAAGTCCGCTTCCATAGTTGGGTTTTGATTCATCAATGTACCATTTAGTTATATTTTCCTTACAGAAATCGATAGTTGCTGTGTTCTTCCAGAACCGCTTTCCACCTATGGATGAAGTGAAGGGTTTTCCAATAAGAGGTGTTATCTTGATATTCAAAGAAAAATGCCATTTTTCAATATAAATTATAGGATGTTTATTTCATTATATCTAAAGAAGAAGCTATGCCGTTTATTCTTCACATCACTAGCTTGTCCCAACAGCTCGAATTTTTCCTCCAATTTCTTTATTGCGGTCCGACAAGTTGCTTCACGACGACCCAAAAATGTTCGAGTTTAACGAACCGTCTCTCAAAATTTAGATAGTTTTTATAGTGAATTTTAATTATTTCAATGCGTTCTTGAAGCGTTTTTCGTTCCATTTTTATTAATGGCGTAGTTTCTACTTGTAAAATGTCAAAAAATGACAGCTTCAAACATTACATCTACCGAAACAGCGGGCTATTCAAAATACACCTCTCAGTGAAAAACCCTTTAGTTCCTTCTTGAAAAGTTACACATATGAAACTGCTACTGGAATGGTTAACAGCGCGAAGTTGCACAATAGGTTTTAGGGTCGAGGAGCCCCGAGATCTACTTACAATTATCGCCCTTCCTCCAATCTAATCTTAATTCTGATCTACATACGTAAAAACAAACTTTTTAACGAAAATCGATCTTCAAAGAAGCTCCAACAACCTATATCGGAGCCGCGTTACGCCAGTCTTCCGCGCCTATAGTCGCATTCAGATCGGTTAATTAATCGTGTCCAATTAGACGGGGAACGCAGCTCGTTGTCGTAGCTATCGTTATTTACGCCGTCGGCTGATCGGAACACGGCCTTTCGCCGTTTAAGGTCGCGCCGCGCCGTCTTGTCGTCTTCGTTCCCGATCGGCGCAAAAAATCGTATATTACAGTCACCGCCTATAGTCGTTTTCTGGTTCTGATTGATTATCATCATCGTCGGTCGTTTTGCTGGGTGAGATCCGTATCGGGAAGTTTTCTGATGCGTAATTCTGTGATTGTTCTTCTGTTTTTAAGATCATCTATGTTTTTGCCTATAATCGTTTTTCTATTCATTAAATGTTTTCTAGGATATCGGTGTTGACTTGTTCTCTAATTAAGTGCTTGGATTTGGATGATTCGTTCCAAATTAGGATCATTATTTTAACGCCTATATATTATAGGTTTGAACATAATGAGCCTATAAAATAACCCACCTCTAAGAATCCTTACAGCTACCGCTCATAGTTGTTTTCTGATTAATCGTCATCTCTGTCAGGCGTTTTTCTGGGCGGGATTCGTATCGAGTTTTCAGAAGCGCATTGTAGAGATTATTCTCTTGTTTATAGGACTCCTTTTGTTTCTGCCTATAATCGTTTTTCCGTTCATTGAATTTCTCTATGTTATCAGTATCGATATTTCTTCCTTATTTGGATAATGGATTATTCGTTCGAAAGTATCTAGTTCACGTTTGAAGGCTCATGTTCATGCCGATAATGTATAGGCCAAAAATCTAGCCGATGTGCTGAATTACACCCACGGTACACTGGTACTTAGGCCTGAGCCTTCGTGGTCTGTCTCAGATAAAAAAAAAAAAAATTATTGGCAGTTGTTTCTCATTTATAACCGAACTATTCAAAAAAGGGCCATAACATAATGTTGCAGATCATACGACTCATTTTACAATTGCTTATAGTAGTTTTCTGTGTGATTGTCAAGTTAATGTCTATCTGATTCATTGCAAAACTAAATCAACTGAAACCTATAGTCGTTACCTCATTGACTAGTATCGTTGACATGATTCATGATTGTTTATTACATAACGGAATTGTCTAGCCGTTTTCTGTTTGATTGCCATGTTAAACAGTTTCTGTTTAATATCCAACCTTATTAATATCTTATTTACATTTTCTCTGGGGGTATTCATTATCAACTCAGTTGATTGCGTGAAGCTTATTTGATTTCTGAAGTGTTGAAAGGTGGAGATTGCCGAACTTATTAAATTGTAGCCTATAGTCGTGTTTTCATTGATCTGGTTTGCTGGGTGAGGTTGCTATCGTCCTATTGTTCATTCTGTAATCGTGCAATAATTGCACCATGGTTGTTTTGTTTGAACCGGAAATTTCAAGTTAAAGCGACTAATTTCTCAATTGCCTATATTCGTTTTTGTTTAACTGTTATCTTCTTTCCTTCCTGATTTCTTCTCATTTTTTCATTTCTTTCGGTGTATTCATTCTCAGCTTAGATGATAATTTTTTATTACATAGGTATTTAGATAAAAAGATTAATAATAATTCAAATGCAATCTTATAGTCGTTTTCTAGATTTTATCCCTGAAAGAAGCTTTAGTAGTCGAGGACAGTATCGAAAGTTGGTTTTATTCCGTAGGAATGTAATTCGATGATTCAGTTCATTAAACAAAGACAGCTAGTTTCACAAGTGCCTATAGTCGTTTTTCAAATTTTTTCATTATCGTATCCTGAGGTCTCAATAACAATTGTTGTGAAGGAATTTGTAATTGAATGAATGGGTTTTTTCTTATAAGAGAACTGCTCAAAAGTTGCCGCTTGATTCTGCTAGTGCCTATAATCGTTTTCCATTCGATTAGCATTGTAGAACGGTAAAACCATATTTTATGGCGAAAAAATACTGATTCTAGGAATTTTATCTAGTTTTTCCCCTTGACTTCATTCATTCAGTAGAATCCTCCACCGACTATCCCCAAACCCCAATAATTTCCCCCAAATGTCCAGTTAAGCCTTCCGGATCAAGTGGTCGTAAAGACGATAGCAATTTCGAGGACCGATATCTCACGTTCCGCACCAGAAAAACGAGGGACATTCGCCAGATGAAAAAAAAAGATAAACCTCCGCGGGAGGAGGGAGAGGAGAAGGGAGGTAGTTGCGAGGGGGATAAAGTAAAGACGAAATACCCCGAGGGGTTCTCGCATCAATCGAGTTGGCCGAGAGATGCCGTTCGCGCGCATTCGCTCTCAGTCTAATTTTCCGACGTCGCGGTAGGCTATGCGACAGGAATTTCCATTAGCGTTTTTTCGGGGGGACGGGAGGGGTGTCGAATAAGTCACCCTGCGTAGGGATGAATAAACATGGTGTTACCTGGCTTTGCTTACCGATGTTGGGGTAATGGAGGAAGAGGGGAAAGCTATTAGTGTGGAATGTCGTGAATAAAGATGGTGTTAAATTAAGAGGAAAATAAGATACGGCGAATAATTATCTTGTGGAATTTGGTTCGGGCGATATTGGATTGGGATTGGTCGTTTATTTGGGTTTAATGGACTTACGACTATTTCTTCATGAAAGAACACATACCGGGTGTTGAAGAACAACGTTTCAATATTTTGGGAGCTTATTCTAGACCTCAAAAGACGAAGAAAGTTTATATGAATATAGGCTATGGAGATATGAGCTATTTCGGTTTGTGAAATATAAACGACGATTGTAACAAACTACGATAACTCTCGACATGGACTTATTTTTCACTTCGAATGTTTCAGAGAAAATATTCTATATGACCAATTACGTACTCTTTCGAAAAGACCTGGTTGTGTTCGGATCTTTTGATAGGAAGGTTAAATCTGATGTTGAAACTCTTCGATGTTATTCACTAACGTTGCATACACTTTTTAAATGCCAGCTGTGATTTTTTTCAACGAAACGACTAAAAAACGTTTTAGAAGATGAAAATAAATCGAATAAAGTATTTGGTTACGCTAGTTGTTGATTGGAAATCCAAAAATCACACCATAACGGCTCATTTGAAGTTTTGTACTCATTTTGAGGTCTTTGATGATAATATGATCAGTAAACTGGGGTCGTAAAAGCTGGGTGAACCTTACGGGAACTGCGACCATGTAGATCTTTCGTTCTCGACCCTACTCATTCATGGAAACACAAGGAGTTCGTCAATGGCGTTGATAAAACCGACAAACTCCTTAGAAGCCTTGGCCGTTACCTCTTGGGTGTCCAGGACCGGTTTCCTCATATGCTCTGGATACTTGCATACCATGTGGTTAGCTGTTTCTGCTTCTGGACCACAGAGCCTGCAAATCCCATATGGTATGAATGATATTTGTACTGATTCACCATCAGTACCCTCATCACCTAAAGCTTCAGAAGCTTTCTAGTATAGGTAGGAGAAATTATCACAAATTTTTCGTCCAGGGCATGTTCAGGAATGTTTCTGCAGAATGTTATTCTGTTATTCAACTCCTATAGCTAGACCGCTGCCTTATATTGGACTTTTTCGAGCCTAGAGTATTAGATATTTACTTTGTGTGAGTTTATCGGTTAATCAGCTATCGAAACTTAATTTTGAAAATCCGTGTTGATAGGGGCCTGATGCGGAGAGCATCAAACTAACCTGCTTTTGCAGAAAATTCTATCTCTCCATATGCAAGTGTTGCGATACAGAATTTCTTCAAGAATTGAGGTCCCGAGTCGACTTTGGACCCTTTTTAAGGAACGCCTTATAGTTTCAAGATGGTCATCAATTTAAGATAATATTTCAATATCATTTCAATAATTCAGCTTGTTCACCAGGAGAATAAATAGTGATGGCCCCTAGACGGAACCCTATGAAACACCTTCACGATTTTTACAATAAAGTGGAACTTCCCTATAACGAACGTCTGCATAACGAATTTTGTACAAGACATTGCACCATGAATCCAAATTCAATGTTAAAAACATCCTCTTAAACGAAATAAATTCTCTCTATAACGAGATATTCAAAGAACATCGCTCATTGAATGGGTATTGTAAGAAGGTATAAAGGTGGGTTTTTTCCGAAATTTTTCCGGACGTACGTAATACATTCCAATCTCAAACTAAATCATTACGGCGGGCAGAGAGATCCTTCTGAAACAGTTTTAAATACACCCCTGGCTGTTTGGTTTCAATCTAACCATTACGCTGGCGCTGGTGTAAAAGTTGTGGGAAAATGTCTAAAAGGAAGTACTTAAGTTTGAATGATAATATTAAATTTATCAGTGAAGTTGACCGCGACATTGCCGACTATAGAAATAAATTTTTTGTATAATGAAATTTCTTCACAACGAATTTTTTTGCGGATTTAGCGCTATCGTTATGGGGAAGTTCCACTGTATATTGAATGATACCTGTTGAGGGATGAAAGCGTCAAAATTTCAAAATGATAACGAAACAAGCAACAACATTTTTTAACAAAAATCACAATAAATCCCTATTGACAATTCGCAGTAACGCAGTTATTTCCTCCCCTTCGAACCCGAACGTATTATCGGCAAACAGAGCGCAAAATGGCACGAAAATAACCCGGACAAAATAAAGTTAGATCAATCAACCCCAATTAACGGTTCGCAAACACCGAATTTTCCCACCGCCGTGGCGGCAATTACAAATCGATGAATAATAAAATGCAAATCGCGACCCCCGAGCAGGTGAAAACGGGGGGTGGTTCGAAAACGTAATCCGACCCCGACCGATCGAATAATTTAGGGCACCCTAGCGTATGCAAAACAAACAGTAGGTGCACGACGGCCCTGCGCCACATTTACGCTTCGCCGACGGACGGCCCAATTAATAAATTAGGAGAAGTCGAAAGGTTTTTCGTCGCCTCGTTTGAAACGGATTTCGAAATCCGGGGTTTTAACGGAAGGACGCGTCTCTTTCTTCGGGCGTCCGACGCGATTTTAGAGCAACAGGTGCTCCGTTATCCGATGGCACCTTTAACATTCCTACGATCTTTATTAATTGCGAAGAATTTGGAAGATATTAAATGGACGTATCGTATTCCGAAAGATGTTTGTGAGGGTGATGAATGATAAGAAAATACTCTTGGGTCAGAGATTGACGAAATGAAATATTCACTCTTGTCAGCCAGATGACGAAGTGGCAACAATGTAACTTCTTAACCAGTCGAGAGGCGATATAACTGCGAAGGAACCATTTCCACTCCCAAAAGTTTTCAATGAATTTTTTCTGGAAATGGAATTTTTCCTGAGGTATAGAACTTTGAGTTGGCATTACTGTTCAAGATGGCGATCGATTCAACAGCTGTCAAGTGATTTATTCTCAGTTTGGTTTGGCAATTCATCATGAATGGACTCACGCCTGAACAACGCTAGCAAATAGTGCAATTGTATTTCGAAAATAATGGTTCTGTGCGGAATACGTATCGCGCACTACGTTCATTTCATCGTCGACAAAATCGTCCATCAGAGCAGTTAATTCGATCAACCATGGAACGTTTTCCCACCACGTTTTCTTTTATTGATAACTCGCATCCCCAGAGACGCCGTACAGAAGAAGCTATTGCTACCGCAGAGCGAAGCAGTGAGGAAGACCCGAATGAGTCCATCAGCCATCGAGTACAAAATCCAAATTGTACAAGAATTTAAGCCAAACGATCTTCAAACAAGGCGTAGATTCGTCGAATGGGCCCAGAACGAGATTGCCGTTGTTCCCGATTTTCATGAGCGAATTTTGTTTAGCGATGAAGCGCAATTCTGGTTGAATGGCTACGTCAAGAAACAAAACTGCCACATTTGGAGAGAAGCTTATCCTCAAGTGTATGTCGAAACACCCTTACATCCAGAAAAACTGACTGTTTGCTGTGCTTTATGGGCTGGTGGAATCATTGGTCCGTACTTCTTCAAAAACGATGATGGCCAAAACGTTACAGTCAATGGTGATCGGTATAGAGCCATGGTTACTAACTTTTGCATTCCTGATAATGTCCAGGAGCTGTGGTTCCAACAAGACGGCGCAAAATGTCACACAGCTCGTGCCACAATCAACAACAACAAGATTTATTGATAGTTACGTTTGGTGACCGTCTAATTTCACGATTGGACCTGTGAATTGGCCACCAAGATCTTGTAATTTAACACCGCTAGACTACTTTCTGTGGGGCTATGTAAAGTCATTGGTCTATGCGGATAAGCCACAAACGCTTGACCATTTAGAAGACAACATTAGCCGTGTTATTGCCGATATACGGCCACAAATGCTGGAAAAAGTCGTCGAAAATTGGACGTCCAGATTGGACTACATCCGAGCCAGCTGTGGCGGTCAAAAGCCAGAAATCATATTTAAAATGTAATACCACAAGATTATCTTTCGGATGAATGAAATTCATGTCAATCGAATAGTCCATCGTTTTTTTATTGCAATTTAAACATCACCAACGGTGACATTTATTATTAAGTGAATCTAGCTATTTTTTCCATCATCGATCACTTGTTGCGCCTCGGGAAATCTCTCGTAGGCTTCGTCGGCGCGGAAAATTAACCGAAACTTGGCTTTGGAGGCGTCGAGCTGATCGAAGACGGCGTATAGCACTAAACGCGAACGAGCGAATAAGAAGTGACGATGCGTCGAACGATGAACTTGAAACGGTTGCAGCCGGGTCATCGACATTCCCCGCTCGTAATTAGATGAGAGTGCTCGGAGGAATCGTCCTCGTTCCCATCGGGAATCGCCTACGAAAAACGGGAGAGGTAATTAGCGCGGACAGCGCGCGCTCTCACGAATGCTTAGTAGTTTGCCAGGTCTACTTTACTCCTTTCTTTAGAATAATCGAATTCATGTTTCTAGTAATTTAAGAGAAAAGTTCGAACTGAACATTGGCCGAATCACGAAAGGGATAATAGGAAAAAGCACTATTAGTTTTAGTTTAAAGATGGGTTAGAGTTCACTGCAACCTTAAAGTCTATTGTGCCCCCTTACAGAGCTGTTCTGGCCAAACCCTTCACAGTTCGACTTCCATTTCCAGAGATCTAATGAAATCTAATAACTGTGAAGGCTTCAACGAGGCTAGATCCTCACTCTAAGAGTGCATTCCGTGACTAGGAGAATGGGGGTTTCTTCCTCCTCCCCAAAGAACCTACATTTGTCAGTGTCCGATAATCCCATCCTCAAGAGGTGCTTCCTGAGGCGATAATGTCCTGTAAGAAAGCCAGTGAGGAGGTGTAAAAGCACTATACTCTACTGTTTAAAATTGGCGCTTCTTCAATGAACCCCTGGTACGTAATTCGTTGGATGTCAGATGCATAGACCTCCAACATTAGGATCTGGAACTTCAGATCAAAAGGCAGAGGGGAATGTCCAGTACAAGAACAATACCTATTCTCATATCAATCACAGGAATTATGTCTCAAGTTCAACCTCAAGTAGCTGGATATGGATGGAAATCTTTACAAAGTAATACAAAAAGCAGTACTTCCCGGTACAGCTAAAACGGTAAGGAAGTTTTTAGGTCACGACAGACACCAGGAACAACCATGAAAGGAAACATTGCAAGACCGACTACCAGGACATCAGCCGAGAAATCCAGGACAAAGCAACGAAGGACTAAAAACCCAGGACCCAGAAGGAGAAGAACACCGAATACCTCAGAGCTCAATCCCCCTGATACTTGCTATCCGGGATCCGATCGCTAGGGGTGTGAGAAATCACATTCTTTCTACGCTAATACACTCTAAGTCGATAACGTTTATTAATCCTTTCAGACACACAATGGTGTATAAGACAAGTCAGTATACAAAAAAGAAACTAGACAAATCTAAACAAAATTAGTATCACTGAAAAATTCCGCAACACTATAATAAGCCTTATCCACTAACAAAGATCTTAACCTAGACCTGAACACAGAAAAACTAAGCAGTCTTATTGCAACAGGTAGATGATTGTACATTCTAATACCTTGGAAATGTGGGGAGGATTCATACTTAGACGTTCTGTGCTGTAAGATAAGCAATGTTGAAACTTTTGTTGAAGTCACCCGAAAGCTTGGAAATATATTATTTTCTTTTATATAAACTAGACATTCGTATATGTACAAACATGTCATAGTCATAATCTTGTAATATTGGTCCGAGGATTCAATCCAAAAATAAAGCTAATAGCCCGTTTCTGAGCTATCAATATTCGTGAGATATTCACAAAATCACCGCAAATTAGCGTGTTGTAGTTTAAATGTGAGTGAAAAAGACTATGGTAGATAGTGATCAAGGACTCAGTGGGCAAATAACCTCTTAATCTACCTAAAACGTAATAGGATGTGTTTAACTTGTTCATCCACAACTAAACCCAGGAATTTTATAGGTGTTTCAGATGTAATTGAGATGTTATCTTGCTGTAACACATGTCTACAAATCATATAAACTCTATCTATCTAAAGGTTCGATTACATTGATATACTTTACAAGCTGCTACTGAGCGAATTTGGAAGCTTGTGAGAATGTGATGATTACACATAAAACTGTCTACTCCCTGAGTAGCTAACAATCTAGCGATCCACTCGAGGTTTATGTTTGTATCGTTGTCAAGGATCTATATTTCAAATACGTTTTCAAATTTAAGAACCAGGAACTACCGAGTAGATGAGAACTCACAGATTGTTTAGTAGCAACAGTGATTACACACGGCTTGTTTACATGCCAGCGATTTAGCGTGTAAATTTGCCCAGCTTTCAACTTAAGTCGCAGCTTTTAAACAATCAGATGTTGTCTTGTGAACACGATTACACTGAGCGAATTCACAATCATCTACTAAATTCGCTCAGAAGCAGCTTGTAAAGTATCTCAATGTAATCGACCCATAAAGATCCACAATAGATGCACTACAATTAATCGTCAAACCTCAAACCACTTTTCTACGTCTCAGCGAATTGTTCTACACCACATTTGCACGATTTGTATTACGCTTTCATCATTATCATCCAAGAACCAAACCTCTCGAACAGATAATGGAGATCACCATCAATCTCTAACCCTTACCGATCGAGCGGGAACAAGATAAAACACGAGGGTGGCGAGTCCCGAAAACCATCAGCATAAAAGGGAGAACAGAGAAAGAAGCTACAAAAGCGAACCCTCTCGCAACATTATAAATCTATGAATCGGTCGCATCGAATCGAAATCATATCCATCATAGATGTGCATTAGCCGTCTCGCACATCCGGGTTTCGACCGTACGCCGTTCCCTCAGGAGAAGATCGATTTTACGTCATCGGGCCTGAAGTGGGCCGACGCGGTTACGGGGCACTTTCGAATTCGAGCGATAGTAGTATAACTTACTGGATTTTTCAATAGCCTTTGCTGCCCGAAAAGAAAAACACAATTTTATGGTTTAAAAGACAGTTTAATATTCAGTATAATTATTATTAGAACTGGTGTGGTTATGGCTAGGATAGCCTTCCGGGAATTGAAACCATGTAGATCTTTGGTTCTCTACCTCTGAAGTCATCCATCTAGATGCTTGGTATTACTATCAGCAATACATTTTCTTGGGAAAATCACGTGAGATCACTGGTTAAAAGTGCATCCCGAAAACTTGGTTTCCTGCTTATGATCTACAAGGCACAGATCCGACCTGTCTTGGAGTACTGTTCCCATGTTTGGTGTGTGGCACCTGAACATGTTCTGAAGTTGTTGGATTATGTCCAAAAAAGGGCAATTCGTCTCTTCGGTGATGCATCGCTCACTAACTCGCTTACTTCTCTGGAACACCGTAGAATGGTTGGCGATCCGTCCCTATTCTACCGATATTTTCATGGGCGATGCTCTTCTGAAATATCATCAATCGTTCCTCCTTTGACAGCCTCTTCGAGGTTGATACCTCAAGTTAGATCTTCGCACCCCTATGTGGTGACTTTGGAGACCTGCTGAATATCCCTTTTCAAAGACTCGGTCATCCAAGGAACAGCGAGGCTCTGGAACACATTGGCTAGGGAGGTATTCCCGAGGCATAAACCTCCAGAAATTCAAAAAGAACACCAATTCCTACCTTCTTTCCCACGATGTTCTATGAACATTACAGGATATCTCCTTTCGTGGGAACCTGAACATAAAAAAACCCTACTCATTCATGGAAACCCGAGGAAGTTATCAATGGCGTTGATAAAACCGACAACTTCCTTAGGAGCCTTGGCCGTTACCTTTTGGGTGCACAGGACTGTTTTCCTTAGATGGAGTGTCTGTAGGCCAGTCAGCTCTGGACACTTACATATTAAGTGTTCAGCGTTTCTGCTTATGATCCACAGAGCCTGCAAATCTCATCTGCTGACTTTCCATAGGGTACAAATATCGACAGTGCCCCGTCAGCAGCCCCATCATCATCCGAAGTGCAGCTCGTGACAGCTTTAGGAACTTTCTGGTATAGAAATGTGAATTCGTCAGGAATTATTTGGCCTGTGTAAGTCTAGGATTGTTTCTGCAGAGGGTTATTTTGTTATTCAACTCCCATTGCTGAACCGCTGCTTTATAATGGTCTTTTCTAAGCCCACAGAAAGGTTTTGGTCCAGCGGGTGTTGCTTTATGATGTTACGGCACTCCCAGGTCAGCAGAGACCCCTGGTAGTGTGATTCCAGGGATCTCAGCGTGCCCTGGCTGTGATGCATACATGGGCCCCTTGAGGTTCATTCAAAGACACTCCTGACTCCTGAGCGCATATGTAGACAGTTAGTTTCTCGGTCTGTAAAGCCGGTCATAGACATATTTATTTTTCAGCCGTTCGTATCGCTGCGATAGTTTAGTTTAGTTAAAAAAGGGTTAAAGTTCACTGCGACCTTATGGTCTATTACGCCCCTTAACAGAGCTGTTCTGGCTAAATCCTTCACAGCTCGCCTTCCGGTTGCAATGCAATCTAATAACTGTGAAGGCTTCAACAATTCTAGTTCCTCAATCTTACAAGTTTCTCGCCAAAGGCATTCTCTCCTTAGGCTCGCAGTGCCAAGGCATTCCGTACTAGCTGAATGGGGGTTTCTTCCTCCTCTGCACAGAACCTACACTCGTCAGTGTCCGATAATCCCATCCTCAACAGGTGCTTCGTGAGGCGACAATGTCCTGTAAGAAAGCTAGTGAGGAGGTGTAATTGCTTCTTACCAAGATACAGATATCTTTTGGATCCCGCTGTCTCAAAGTTCCGAAGGAACTCAGTGGAATGATACATCTCTGGGAGATTCCGCCAGAGTTTTTCCCTCTCGGTTTTCTCCTTACCCAGAAACTCCTTGAAGGTGCATTCACATATACCACACACTGGGCCAATGAGTGACATTCGTGCGCCCTCTTTGGCAATTGTATTGGCCCCTTCGTTTCCTTTGATTCCCGAGTTACCGGGAGCCCAAATTAAAAAGACGTTATTTTTCTTGCCTACCTCATTGAGTTTGTTCCGGCACTCCCAGATCTTTGAGTTGTTGACGTAGGAGCTCAGTGCTTTAATAGCACAGCTTGACTATTGACTATCTGAGTGTATGGCTATATCACACTTCTGATAGTTTCTTTCTAGATTTTTATCTAGACATCTTCCAATAGCTAAAATTAAAAATCAAAAACCGATGTGTGTGGCGAAAAACCGTCGGTACGCCTCGTCGGTAAAAATATCTGCCGATGCTTGATTTTTGTCACGACGGTTCATCGGTTGTCGTGCCATACCGACTGTGTGTGGGGATTTCGTCGAGAATCGGCGGTTATTTTCCATTAGCGTAGTATAAGTCTCGTTTCTTTTTTTTTATTCAGCACCGAAACTGCGGCCGCAACTGCTAAGAGATGTTTCATCTTCATGACGTGCTTATTCGCGAACAAAGCCAATAACTGTTAGAATTTACCGAAGGGTGTGGACTAAACAGTTTCGCGATATGACTCGGCGGTTCGAACCGAAGCGAGGAAAACGGTTGAAATATAACGATGCCGGCTTAAAATAGGGGGCTCACTTCCCGTAATCAAACCAATCTTTTGCGGCAAGGAGGTTAAGAAAACGATCTCAAATCTGACGAAAATTACGAACATGAATGCCATTGCCGTCGTCTTCGTTTAATCTTTCGCCTCTCGTCTCGAATCTGTTTACTCAGGCATAAGCGTAGTAAACAAAACCTCATGTAACGCTCGAGCGAACGCGTCACAAAATCAACCTCTCTCCGCATAATATTTAGCTTAGATAACGTATCCGGCCCTAGAGAAAAGCGAAAAACGAAACGCCAAGTTCGTGACGCAGCCGCCAGCTTGCACGATATCAGTTTCGAGGCGACTAGATTTATGATAATTAACTGACGTAGCTCGCGCCAAATGTGTGTACCTAGATAGAACGCTCGCGCGCGAGAATAATTAACCGCGAGCGAGCGTTAGGGGGTGAAAAATCGCAAATTGGGAGCTGGAAGTTGAGAAACGGTTGGGGAGGGTTGCAGAAGGTTTCAAGAGATGAGATTAGAGTTGGAGGAAGGTTTGGGAGTAAGTTATAATTGGTTTAATCGCTATTCGTACATAGGCAGACAGATCGAGAACAAAACTTTTGAATATGTATACAGGGTGTTTGGAAATTGGACGTGATAAATCAAAGGAGATATACTAGACGTCATTTGCTGCAAAATGCGTTTAGTGAAGTATGGTCCGAAAATCCAGGGTTGCGAAGATATGGAGATTTTTCTATTTTGATATTTTCTGCTTCGTTATTGAAAATACAGTGGAACTTCCCTATAACGAACCTTGAATCCAAATTCCATGTCAAAAACCCCTCTAAAACGAAGCAAATTCTCTCTATAACGAAATATTCAAAGAACATATCTCTTTGAATGGGTATTGGTAAGAAGGTGTAGGGGTGGTTTTTTCCGGACGTACGTAATAAATCCCGCCCTTAAACTAAATCATTACTGCGGGCAAGGAGATCCTTCTCAAATAGTTTTGAATATACGCCTGGCTGTTTGGTTTCAATCTAATCATTACGCTAGTGTGAAAAGTTTGTGCGAAAATGTCTAAAAGCAAGTGATTAAGTTTGAATGATAAAGTCAAATCTATCAGTGAAGTCAACTGCGACATTGCCGACTATAGAAACTAATTTTCTGTATAACGAAATTTCTTTATAAAGAATTTTTTGCGGATTTAGCGCTTTAGTTATAAGGAAGTTCCACAGTAAATACTTATGTAAAAAGGACTTGACTCTAAATATTCTATGAATATTTTTCCCAAAGCTAAGATGATGGCCCTTATTTCTTGCTGAAAAGTATTCACTGAAAATTCTTGATAACTCAAGATATACAGGGTCATAAATAGCCTCACCTGAAATAATCGAGAATTACTCGAAAAAAGTATATTGAACTTGGTATACAAATATAAGGAAACCTTCCCTGTTTCGTTAAGTTTTCAAAATGGTACATACGTCAATAATTCCTTCACCTAACAGGTACCTAACAGACTTTTTCGAGTCATTCAGATATCCGTTTCTCCCCTATTTCACTCGAACAATAGCCCACTTACGAATAACGAGTGAAATACAGTATATCAGAATTACTCACAAAAGTCTGTGACCTGTTCGGTTTTCCGGCGATAGTTTTTGATTACTTGAGTGAATCATTGATGTCTGTACATTTTTGAAAAGCTAACGAAACGAGGACGTTTCTCTTTTATATTTGTACAACGAGTTCAGAATACTTTTTTCGAGTAAATTCTCAATTCTTTCTTCAAGATTATGGGAAAAACAGGTGCAGCTATTTTTGACCCTGTATATCTCGGGTTATCTAAAGTTTTAGTGAATACTTTTTTGCAAGAAATGAGGACCATGTCCTTGGCTTTGAAAAAAAAATTCATTGAATATTTAAAGCCGAGAGATTTCACAAAATTATTTTTTTTTCGATAACGAAGCAAAATACAGTGGTACTTCCCTATAGCGAAAGTCTGTATAGCGAATTTCGTACAAGACATTGCACCTTGAATTCAAATTCCATGTTCAAAACACCCCCTAAAACGAAGTGAACTCTCCCTAAAACGAAATATTTTAAGAACAAGAGCTTCACTCTTTGAATGGGTATTGGTAAAAAGGGTGGGGTTTTTCCATAATTATGCCGGACGCACGCAATAAATCCCGACCATAAACTAAACCATTACGGCGGCGGATAGATCCTTCCAAAACGTTGGATTCAGCTGGAAATGTTGATAATGACGGTTACTTTAAATAATTTCGTTAATGTCGATGTGAATATTGTAACAAATTAACTTATTACTGAAAAGGACATGTTAAACAGTGTCAAATGCGGTGTGCGAGATCACGATAGCAGTGATGTTACCGACAGCGTTGATTTGGAGGGGCAATCGGCCAAAAAACCAAATCGTGAAGAGGTACTTCAAGCCTTAAAACGTGTCGTCTCGCTTTCTGTTGCTTTGAAGGGGTTCCGGAAAATATTTTTGAATCTTTGAGAAAATGCGAAGTTTTTTTATGAGAATAAAATGTTTTTTATTGTACCACACAAACAAAAATTACGAATTATTTGCCCAAATAATCGTGAATGTAAAAGTATCGTATACGTACCTACATATAATGCATAAGCTGTTATAGAAATGCACTTACACACCTTTTTGAGTATGTACATATATGAGTTCACAATAAAAAATGGCGATTTCGTTATAGGGAAGTTCCGCTGTATTTTGAAAAAATTGCAAAATCGCCATACCTTCCTAACCAAACATTTTCGGACCATGTTTCACTATACGCATTTTGCTGCAAATGACCTTCAGTATATCCCATTCGAAGAATCACGTCGAATAACCAAACACCCTGTGTATTGCAGAGATACCGTCTGTAGGAAATCATGAGACACACGCGCGCGAAATTTTGTCCTGTCGGGCCCCCATACGCTCCGAGCTTCCATCCACTTCCCGATAATAATATCGTTCGGCAAAAACGAATAAAACAACCGATCGAGAGCGGTTAGTTAGTCGATTGATTTCCGGTCGTAAAAATTTGCGTTTCCGGCGGCGCTCTATTCGAATTACGCCTATATTACGGCAACACGACGGGGGGGTCGAAGCTGAAAGCAAAGGGTTATTTTCTGGTCACGCCTCGACGACTTTCGCCCTTTTTGCCGACCGTGTCTGGTCCAAAATGAATCTTCCGGAGATCAAAGGGACCGGATAGTTCGTTGAAAATGCACTTTGAACCTCGTCTGAATGTTGGACAGCGGTGATATCTCGATGAGTGCACAGTGCACAATTTAATTAAACGACATTAACGAGTTTTTGATTTTGAGCGTAGTATATCGTCCAGATGTAAGTAAAATTATACTAGTGGAAATTAGAATAGTATAATTATGCAACAAGCGTATAATGATAGTAATTATTCACGAGGTGACGTTGAGGCGAGTAGCCTAAATCACCGAGCGAATAACAGTCATTATATTCGGGTAACATACTGTAGTATGTGTCAGTACACACAGCCTGTATAATTACCATACGTGAGACGCATCATCTTAAAATTTTATTGAAATATCACGTAGAGTAATCTTTGATGTATAACCATTGCCGACTATGTTTATTCTTAAGTATAAACACTAACAATTGGATTGTATAAATAAACACGTATCAATTGTTTAGAGGAGAGTCCGATTACATGTTACTATGGTCATTCAGTGAAATGTCCAATTGATTAAACACCTTTGATGAGCCCCAGTGTATTATTCCACCATCCCTCTACGGTATAGGCGATTGGCCGAACCTACCCTAGTTGGGTACATTACAATACTATACTTTATTCACGACTACTGAATATACTTCTTGAGGTTTTTGACATTTCGCGACCGTGACAGGACCATTCTATTACAAGTGTGTAAAAGTCAATTTAACATATGAGAAGTTTTTTGGAGATCTTGACGATCTTTTCATTTCATATTCTGTAATAAATGTTGATTCAATTGATGTAATAAAAGATTTACCCATATTTGTAATTTGGAAAACTTTAGAATACTGAAGAAATATCAGATTTAAATATAGTGGAACTTCCCTAAAACGAAAGCGCCAAATCCGCAAAAAAAATTCGTTATACATAAAATTTGTTGCTATAGTCGGCTATGTCGCGGTCGACTTCACTGATGAATTTAAGTTTATAATTCAAACATAGGCACTCCCTTTCAGACATTTTCGCACAACTTTCACACTAGCGTAATGGTTAGATTGAAACAAAACTGCAGGGGTGTGTTTAAAACTGTTTCAGAAGGATCTCTCTGCCCGCCGTAATGTTTAAGTTTAAGGTCTGGATTCATTACGTACGTCCGGAAAATTTTCGGAAAAAACCCACCCTTATACCTTCTTACCAACACCCATCCAAAGAGTGATGTTCTTTGAATATTTCGTTATAGAGAGAATTCACTTCTTTTTAGAGGATGTTTTTAACATAAACTTTGGATTCAAGGTGCAATGTCTTGTACGAAACGTGTTATACAGATGTTCGTTATAGGGAAGTTCCACTGTATATTATTGAAAATCAAGAAATCAACGAGAAGAATATATCTTCTTTGTCATCTGAGTTCAAAGGGAAGTTTTCGAGAAATTCATCAGCTTCAGACGCTACACCTTCCCAAAAAATTCCAAGTTTGATGTTCACGGCCAAAAAAGAATATTTGTTGACAAAAGAAAAGAATTTGCAAAGCGATAGCACACTGTTCCTATATATCGACCAACGATAAAAACGTTGATCGAAATCCTATAAAAGGAAGAATCCCGTGCACGGACCGATCTCATCTCGAACACGAAACTAGATACGCCCATCGTAAATTCAAATCGACGCTTTCCCGTGGACGAGGTCAATTGACCTACCTCAACCTCCGTTCCCGCGCGGCAATCAATCTCATTCGTCCCCGCGCAAACTGGCCCATAACCCGTGCGTTTTATCGCCTCTCGTAAGAGCCGACACCTCGGGCTCTTTTGGCCCGAGTCACGTTCGGCGGCAACAGCCAATGACCGCGTACCCGGTCGGTAGACTCTGGCGATCTGATCGGACTATACATAGACCGTCGATCGTACGCACCATGTGTCGGTTTTATGCGTTCGGCGACGGGAACGTTGAGTCGTTCGGACCGGGGTCGTTGGTCATCTTTTTCCGCTGACGTTTTTATCTGTTATCGACGATTCGTTTAGGTTTATATCGGGGTGTCAATTCTCGGGATCACTCGCTCACGAACGTATACGTTCGTGAGTGAGTAAAATCGAAAAAATAGTTCGAAACAAGTTAATTCCTGCGCATATCGTCAACTAATCGTTCGGACGAAAGTGTACATTCATTTTGAACGGATAAAATCCTTACAATTTCAAGAAATCCACTCTCAAAATGTCACGAACGTATCGTTCGTGGAACGAGTGATCCCGAGAATTGACACCCGGGAGTTATGAGGTCGGGGGGTTCTTTAATTTGATGAAGATGTTGGGAGTTAATGTACAGGGCTTTTGTGAGCGGGATGTGGTGTTCAGGAGATCTGAACCGTTTTGGTTCTGGACGGTTGAAATTGAATACATATTTGCTTTGAATCTATGCGAGCCATTGCAATTTGCACAAATGTCTGTGATTCTTCGAATTAGGTTGAACTCTCCGATGTGATCAATGTTCTAAAGATTCCAAATTATCAGGGATGGTGTGAAATCTGAGTACATATATTACCTAAGTTTGTGACGCATCGATCCAAAACCGTTATTCATTTTGGCTTTTTTTCAATATTTCGGAAAGATGAAACAGAATCCGGTAATCAAAAACGACAGAACCGAAGAATATTCAATGAAGTAAGGAATAACAACAAGATCTCTTAAGGTCCATGGTAACTCACGATCAGAAGAAATGAAGAGGCTAACACACTAGCCAGAAAGGAAGCACACACACCTCGTACTCGCCCAGATCTTTTCAGATGTATAGGCAAATGCACTTAAAGAAAGAGTTCTTGAGTAAAGAAAAAACTGAAATACACGGCGCAAAAAAATTAACGCACATTATGGAAATCTCGAATTTATTCTACTACTGAAGGTGTTCTCAATGATAATTATTTCTATCAAAATTATGCATGCATATGTTATCCACTTTCAACGTTTTTCTTCAATAAATATGTTTTTGCCCAGCAGGAATAAAAAAGATGAGATTATCAGATTTTGAATGTATTGACTCCACTGAAATCAGTTGTTCTCGATCAATTCTAGTGATCAATAGTTTTTCTTTTATTTGATTTTCTACACTCGATCGCTATGAAACGCGAAACACGCAATTTGACCCAAGAGGAATATGCCCAAGCGGTAGTTTTGCGAGAAGAAGGGTGGACATACAAGGGAATTGCAGAAAGGTTTGGAGTTTTCCATACAAGTGTGTCCAGAATGTTGCAGCGATTCAGGGAGACAGGTATGAATGTCCGAAGACCAGGACAAGGTAGACCACGGGTAACAACTGCCATTCAAGAACGTTACTTGAGAGTTTCTTCGTTGAGACAACGGTTTGCAACCGCTCGCCTTCTTCAAAATCAGCTCGAGCAAACTCATGGGGTGCAAATTAGCACTCAGACAATAAGAAATCGCCTCAGAGAATATGATTTAAGGCCTCGTGTCGCGGCAAGAGGCCCAGCTTTTACCCCAGCCCATCGAAGGGCGCGTTTGGATTTTGCGAGAGAGCATATCCATTGGGAAGAGGCTGATTGGAAAAGAGTTCTCTTCACAGATGAGCCTAGTTTCTGCCTCTACCATTGTGATAGACGTTCCCTTGTATACAGACGTCCACATGAAAGATATGCTCAGTGCAATTTCCTGAATATTACTGGTTTCGGGGGAGGATCGATTATGGTATTGGGTGGTATATCTTTGACTTCTCGCACAGACTTAGTGGTCGTTGATAATGGAGCTATGAATGCTGATAGGTATATCAGGAACATTCTTGAAGAGCATGAAGTGCCATTTGCTCCATACATTAGTGAAAATTTCATTTTTATGAACGATAATGCCAGGCCCCTTCGTGTGCGCATCGTTCAGGAGTACCTTGAAGAGGTTGAAGTCTCTCGAATGGAATGGCTAGCAAGAAGTCCAGATCCCAATCTGATTGGGCAGGTTTGGGACAACCTTAATAGAAGGCTGAGAAGTTCAGAAAATCATCCAGCTACTCTGACTTAGGAATCCAACTCAGAGAAATCTGGGAAGGATTAGATCAGAACATTTTAAAATCACTCATTTCGAGTATGAACCGTCGTTGCCGAGTTGTAATTAACGCAAGGGATGGAAATACCAAGAATCAAATCACTTATCAGCATTCCAGTGAACCTGGAAATCTGCAAGGTTGAAGAGTATTTGGATCTCAACTAAGAATAAGTTATGCCTCCTCAGTGGCTTTCGAAGAGGACATTGATGTGAATTGGCTTAACAGAAGCTGATAAGTGTTGAAATCTGTGGGTACAAGGGGAATGTTAAAATAGAAGATTTTTTTTTATTTATGGAGTTCTTAAGCCAATGAAGATGAAATTCATCAAGGGTTATTTTAACCGTCCATTTCAAGCTCTTTGCTCTAGAAGTCTAGAACACTCAAAAGAGTCAAGCTTTAAGCATTTCAATTCAACTGTTACGTTGTGAATTACGAAAAGTCGAGCACTCTTCTCACATATACATCACCCAATAAACCCAAAGGTGTACGCATCACGTTTTCATCAAAATTCATACGCCGTAACACGACGGCCAGATAAAACATCGCACATCATTTGCATAAATGTCGACGAAGGCAGATGACAAACAATGTAGACGACGTAGTCAGCAAAGTGCCACCACAACAGGTTGCAGAAGGGACGTAAAACCGGATAAAAGATCCTCTCCCCATTGTGATCGGACACCCCATTACGTAAATAGCACATGGTGTTTCGTATATACGAGGACCGTAATATCGACGCAATATCCCGTTTAATGCGAACACACGCTGTACGGTTCGTTATTTCCAATATCGGAATTGAGCGGAATGGTATGATAATTCAAGTTTCGCATGCTACGGTCGATATAAAGGGTTTTCAATAAGAGCGCAAGATTTCAGTGTTCAATACAACACGATTTTGCGTATAATTGTGTTGAAAAATTCATTGATTTAGAAAATATACAGTTCGATATAAAGTATGAAACAAAATATCTTGTATAGTCCGTTCACGAAAGGTTGAGCCGTCGGTTGGCCATGATAATTTGACATATTCCACTGTGTATACTAAAATTTTAGGTTATGTTATTTATTTTCTTGTCAGATTGATACGCAATGTTGTCAATATTGCATAGAGTTCTCTGATAACTGATAACTGATAACGAGGCCGGGTACATTCGGCAACGTTGACTTTATTTTACTCTATGACAGCAAATACTGCCAACTTCAGATAAATATAGAAACGCCTACTATGTGCTCAACCTTTCGTGAACAGACTATATATGACCGTAACAGCATCATTATAATTGGAAGTGAAGTCGTTATGACTAGGTTAATATTTCGGGAGCTGCGACTATGTAGTTTTGTTCTCTTCATGGAAACCAAATCGTATGTTTCACGTAACTGACCTAACAGGTATTTTAGAATTTCTTCATTAATCTTTACACAGTAGATGAATTTAGGCATATTGTTTCAACCGAACATTGGACGCACGTCTTAGTGGTAATTGAACCTTCACCATTATAACAATAATTTTTAACAGGATGCGTCTTAATGTTTATCAACTCCCATCTGTCAACTTTCGATCTGTCACGTCATTATCATGTGACATTATGATGGTCAAACATAGCGTTCAATTAAAATCTGGAAATCTTAATGAAACACTCTTGCGAGAATGATTGTACTCATATTTTGAACGAATCTTTCTAAAGGGTTTTCCAATAAGAGGTGTTATTTTGAATATACCGCTATTTTGGTAGATGTCACGTTTGAAGCTGTCATTTAATGACATTCGACAAAATAAAACTACGCTATCAATAAAAATGGAACGATACACGCTTCAAGAACGCATTGAAATTATTATAATTCACTATAAAAATGGTGAAACTTAGGCAGAGACGGTTCGTAAAACTCATTTTTGGGTCGTCGTGAAGCACCTTGTCGGGCAGCAATAAAGAAATTGGTGGAAAAATTCGAGCTGTTGGGGCAAGTAAGTGATGTGAAGAATGAAACCCGTGCACGTCGCCTAAGAACAGCCGAGAATAATGCTGCTGTAGCCGAAAGTGTTAAAGAAAACCTAGGTTTGTCCAATCCTCGTCGTTCTTTGGAAATAGGCATTCCACAAACGTCGTTACACCGTATTTTGCATAAAGATTTGGGTCTTAGGGGGTCGTTTATACTGACCCCTAACTTATGCCCTTAAATTATGAATGAAAAACTTCTAGGTAAGGGAATAAGTTCGAGTATAAACCATAGCATGAAATTTCTATGTTTCAATTCTTAGGGTAAGGGAAAAGTTAAAGTTACGCGCCAGTATAAACGACCCCAAGGCTTCTAAAGTTCAGTTAACACAAGAATTCAAGCCGGCCGATCATCAACAACATCGTGTCTTTGCTGATTGGGTCGTTGAAATGCGTGAAAATGATCCGGAATTCTATCGAAAAATCATCTTGAGTGATGGGGCCCATTCCCATCCCGGTGGATTCGTCAACAAGCAAATTTGTCGCATCTGGGGCTCAAAAAACCCAAGAGTTATTGTTGAAAAGCCTCTCTATTCTCAACGTGTGACTGTTTGGTGCGGTTTATGGTCCGGCGGAGTCATTGGACCTTACTGTTTCGAAAATGCGGCTGGAGCAACAGGTACGGTGAATGGATTCCGCAGTCGAGAGATGATTAATGATTTTTTATGACCGAAATTGGACAGTATTGATCTGTACAACGTTTACTTCGAACAAGACGGAGCTACGTACCACACAAGCGACGAAACCATTGATCTTTTGCGGGAAAAGTTTCCGGACCGTGTTATCTCCCGAAGAGGTGCTCACAATTGGCCACCGAGATCTTGTGATTTAACACCTTGCGACTTCTTCCTTTGGGGGCAGGTGAAACAGAAGGTGTACGTCAATAGCCCAGCATCGATTCAAGACCTCAAAGATGCAATTCGTGAGGCTATCGAGTACATAGGGCAGCCACATTGCAATTTGATTATGGAAAATTTCATTAAAAGGATATGGTCCTGTAAGCGTCGTCGTGGTGGTCATTTGCCTGATGTTATTTCCACTATCAACGGCATATCTTCTTCTTTATAATGAAATAAACATACGATCATTTATTTCGAGAAATTGCATTTTTCTTCGAATATCAAAATAACACCTCTTATTGGAAAACCCTTTACTTACATTCGGGTAACCAGCATTTTCAACATTCAATTTCATTAATCTTTCGCGTGACCTTGAAAATTGGCCTTTCAAGCCGGATATCAAAATTGGAAATTTTCGCCGAATTCCGTCCTTCCGCGTAAACGAACATCAGAGATGACGAGATGAGTTCGGCAAAGAAGCCAGCAGCCCCTTCTTCTGAACGACTTTTCCGAGAAAAGCATTCTGCATAGCCTGTACCGCGCCGGATAATCCGCATGAGGCGAAAAAACAAATTATAAAGTCGCTTCGCTCCGGCGGGCTTCGTCCCGACTTCAAAGACGTTCCGGGCATGCAAAGCAGTCCGGGGACGCTTCCGTTTGGACCCCCGAGGGTGCAGAGTCCGGGAGTGGAGAAAGTATTTAAGAAGGGGGAGGAGTGGCATGTGTCGCCGTCGGACGGAAGGAAAATTCCTGTTTTTCCGGGTGTTTTGTTCCTGCGAAGAAAGGAGATGTTAGGAGGGATCTAGACGTGAAATCTGTCGTGCGAATTTCTTGCGTATCGATCAGGAATTGTTGGGGAAATATCGGAAAATTGAGGGGTGCTGGATGAAAATATTATTCAAGAAGTAATAAGAAGAAGTTAAACTCGTAACATCGCTATGAATATGAAAATAGTGAAAGCGGAGAATAATATTAATCGATTGAAATTAACCAATATTAAACTCATACTACGGAGCTAATCTCGTACTAGTTCAAGACAAAATGCAAGAAAGTGGTATCAAACAGAGCACCTATGGATGGCCATTTCGTCCTTATCAGGACTCATCAGCACATGATAGCTCTGAATTATACAAGGTATTTTTTGTATATGGCATCTTCTTTAAGGTATAAATATACCGAAGACGTCATCTCTAGTTCCATATGAAAACCTTCTTCCATAGCATGAACCTTGAAAGAAGTAGCGAGATGTTTACTATTTGTCGCATTGACAGAAGCGTTCTTGCATTTCGCAAATTTTACGTCTTCGGTCCACGACGCGATGCGCTCAGGGTAACGTCAGTTGACACCGTAGTTATTTAAGAAGGTTTTGTTATCATGAAAATTTATGTGATAAACCACGATTTTTCTGTATTATTCATGATATTTCGGAGATATGACATTATTTGTTTATTATCAAGAAAGCGTTCCTGTTTTCCACTAGGAACTGGACACCCTTTCATTAATCATAGAACAGCCATTGTCCATTCATTCAATAAAATTCGAAATTTTCACCATTCTAAAAAGACACGAACGGGAAACGTCTGGAAATAAAAAAAATTCTCTACCGAAATTCGGAGTATTTTCAGTTGTAATTTCTACACAAGTAGGCAGGCAATAAGAAGTTCAATGCAAAAGTTTGAGTCTACATATTTTTTGACATTTGTTTGTCACACGTTTTTTATCATTATTCCAAAATTGAATTAGTTATTTAGATTAAAATACCACTATTTAAATCTATGCGAGATGATTACCCTTCAGTAGGGTCCTGAAGCGGTCTCAGAAGAACAGGAGATTCGAAAAATCATCACTTGGAACGTCAGACCTGGTTTAAAACACCCTCCTCGCCTAAGAGCAAGAATTAAGTATTTTGTATCTGAATATTGAAGGTATTTATTCAAATAGTTTTATGTTTCAATTACGTAAAAACGGCGAGGCAGGGTTTTTTCTGCTGAGGTTTTCCCTGTGCTCTGGTATCATACGTCAGAATAGTATAGTATTCCATTTTGCAACAACCTCAGTTAGGTACATTTTTGTTTCATATATTGTCTTTTGTTAGCTTTCAATTCAAAAGAATATGTTTATGACGTGTTGATGAATGTGTCGAAAATATCCCTGCCGTTCAGGCAGTAGATGATCCAAACCAATCAATTACACGTTACTGCGAATGACCAGCATTATCGCGCCATGAATTGGATGATTTGGGCGACATGTGGTTTCAATAGGATGGGTCCAGAAGTCACACAGCACACAATACAATCGATTTATCAGAAAGTGTGTTATCTCACATTTTCATATGAAATGGACCAATCGAATAGCACGATTTAACTCCTCCTTGAGTTATTGGCTTATGCCAACGAGCCGACAAAGGAAGACCTCAAAGACAACATTGATTCAGACGATGGCCAGAACATAATCCTCTTTATTTTCCAAGCTGGGAAATAATCTTGGAACGTCCTATAAACCCGAAAGTCACCAGAGGACTTTCGATTAATTATCTTTGGTGAAATGACCGTGAAATCAAATGTTAAGAATTAAGATGTAATCTTGCGATTTTTTCCGGCAATAAAGTTCATTATCTTTTTATAGGAGTAATCAAATCCAGCCGTATAGAATTAATAATCTTTGCGTTATATTGGTAGGGCTGATGGGTCATCAGAATTAGAAAGGGTAACTAATTTTTTCAGTACAAGGGGTGTTCAGAAAATCACGATCGAAGCGGAACTCGAGGAAAACAATGTACTGGTAGGTTATCTACAAAAATTTGTTTTTATCTACAAAAATTTGTTTGTTTGGTTTATCGTAAGTTTTCAGATGCAGACGATCATTGTAAGAATTCTAATTTCAATGAAAAGAATAGTTTTATTCGAGAAGATATACTTATCATTTCCAATCAATCCTCAATAACTCAATAACGAATCAGAATTCGTGATCTTACGTCTATTTTTGATGACAAGGACACATGATATGGGATACAAAGTTTGTTTCTACTAGCAACCCTCTGGAGAAGGTTGCGACCCTATCAGCAATTTGAGAAGGAAAGTGGGTAGCTTTGTTGCACATGCATCCATTTGCATGGATTCAAATTTGTATGAACCTGCAGTTAGTGTTCTTCAAAGTGAATATTCACAAAGTTACAGGGTGTTTTTTTAAGGAATTTTGGTACCAATAACACTAAATTAACCATTCACTTTATAGAATATAAACTGCAGGTTCATAAAAATTTGAATCTATGCATACTTTTGTGGTACATTAGTACCTATTCAAATGCCTGATGGGGTTGCAACCCTCTCCGGTTGGTTGCTAGTAGAAACAAGCATTGTACCTAAGATCATGTACCCCGTAAGCAAAAAACGACCTGCCTGAGTGTTTTCACTAATTATAATCCGTTTTGAGGGCGGACACTTTTGAATGAGACAACCTGTATAAGCTGAGTAACCATCTCATCCAGATACATCCTTATTTATTTTATCTCAAGTACATTCAAACACTCAACATCATTCCTCAAATTCCCCATTCGTTCACGGAAAATTTAACAATTCACCCCGTGGAAATCGTTCAACATTTTCCGAGCACCGCAACATTCTTTACTATCATAGCGACTTTCCGCACTCGATAACCGATGATTTCACCCCATCCTCGGAAAAACTATCCCCATAAATCCTAACTTTACGACTCGAAAATTTCCCTTCGCTCGTGGAAAATCGAGAGAAGACGGACGATTCCGGTCATATCTCGACGACTTTCCCGATGGAAACGGTCGGGTTTAATGACCGTGTACCTCCCCGGAAAATGAAGTCGTTTTTCCGTCCGATAAATCTGAACGACGTCTATCGTATCGTTCGTCTACGTTCTGTTACAACCGACAAGCCGTCGGCCATAACCGTTGAGCGGTTTTCGGAGTTTTAAACTGTCTTTCGCGTTATCGACTCGATCTTCGGTGCGAGATTTGAGGTCGGGAGCTCCACAGGTGTGTATTTTGGGCTGATTGGTTGATTTAGTTCGTGTTCGAGTCTTTTATAATGAAGCGGACTTTTTTCCCTTGATCTCGGAGCAAAAAGAAAATACAGTAGAACCTCTCTAATCCATCACCTACGGGACTGAGGGTATGGTCGGAACGCAAAAAAGGTCGGATTATCCAAAAATCCAATATTTATTATATTAATCATATACAGACATGTTTTACAGTGAAATAAGTGATCTTTGATCTTAGAAAATGTTGTAAACATTGTTTTAACTGAACAAATCAAGAAGTAGATACTTAATAAGTAATAAGTAAAAGTAATGAAAGAAGAATAAGGAAACAGAGCTTATAAAACTTAGTGAAAGCGTTGTATGAGGATTATACAATGGTAAAAGTCAGTACATACATGTTAGGACGGCGCCTGGTCGGACTAACCGGAGTGACGGACCAGCCGAGGGCGAATTAGAGGGGTTCTACTGTACAAGGATTCTCAAAAACTAAGGGTTGCGGAGGTTATGCCTATTCTTGGGAATTCAGTCGCTATGTAACATTCATCGGAAGAAGACCGCGCATTGTGCGTAAGAGACTCTATCTGATATCTGTAACCATCTTCGATTTCGAAACGTTCTTTCAAACGGTCATAGATGACTGTGCAAGAGTTTCGTAAATTGCTCTGATAAAAATCCATCCATATTGTTTACGATAAATCTGAACGACGTCTTCCGTATCGTTCGTCTACGTTTTGTTACAACCGACAAGCCGTCAGCCATAACCGTTGAGCGCTTTTCGGAGTTTTGAACTGCCTTTCGCGTTATCGACTCGATCTTCGGTGCGAGAGGTCAGGAGCTCAACAGGTGTGTTTTTTTGGACTGAATGTTTGATTTATTGCGGTATTCTGCTTTTCATCTGTAAGTTACGATATTGTAGCGTACGACTGATCTATAACTGGCCGACTTACAGATTCATAAATAATGCAATTCCGGAATGGTTCCTATAACTTTCCTATTTACAGTGTCACTTTTGAACTACTCATCGAAAAAATAACCTTCAATCGTCAGATTTGATCATGGAACTTTATGTATTATGGGTAAAAGGTTTCGATTTGAAATTGAGAATACATTTATCTGAATGTAGTCTGGGTTTGTTTCTTCGATCTAATAAATTGAAAACAGGAAAGAAAAAAATTCTTGGTTAAAATTGAGGTAGAGCATCAATTAAGTTTAAAGTACACTGGTTCTATCTGAACATGTTCACAAACTGGGCATTCGACAGTTCTTCAATCTGAATATTTCTGAGCATCCTGCATTTCAAATGGATTCATTTGATCACGCACACTCAGAAAATTATTCTAGTAAATACAACGAAAAATGTATGTTATGATAACAATACTAAGATCCCTATTTGGTCAATCTAAAATTCTATAAAATCAACAGAAGCACTTTGTCAGCTGCTCTATTGAATAAAAACTTGTTACAGATAAAGAATTTTCTGTTACCGTTATAATAAAATAGTTCTTCCACTAATAGTGCAGTTATCAAGTATAACAAAAATATAGATGTTCATAACAATAGTTTCTTGTAACATGAACAATAAATTCTGTTACGTTAATAAAAATATACTGCTAAGCAAATCGAAATATAATGATTTCAGCAACACTGCTTTGTGTACAATGGATAGTGTGACTGTTAAATATACGATTCATACTCTTCAGGCAACAGTAAGTCTGTTTATGCCGATAAAGGGTTTCATTATATTGCTAGAATGTAATATTGATACTATAACATTTAACTATTATCTTAATCTGATCCTCGCTAGTATATATCTCGCCCCATTCAGAATATTATTCTATTGAATTTATAGAAAACAATTATTATCAATCATTTATCAGTGAAATTATTGTGATGAACTTTTCTCTCTATGCAATACCTAATACTTATTATGAACTTATTATTGTATTTGACGTTATGGGAATAGGTTTTAGAATAACAAAATTTTCCAGCTTTGTCTAGTTCTATTATAAAAAAAAATTTATTAAGAAATCTGGCATCTTTAACATAACACAATTTCATACCAAGGTGTACCCCAGAGGGGTTTGTATAGAGGCCATTCATTGAAAATCGTAACTAAATTTTTGCTGTCGTCTCAACCAAATATTTTCTTCAAAAATTTGGCACTTTCTCCATAACACCTTTATGTCCTCCCATCTCTCTTCTTCTTTTATAAATTTTAACTTTTCTTTAAGTGTTTCGGCACTTTCTCCAGCTTCAAGAATTACTGTCAAACCATAAAATTTAAGTATATATTTTAAAGACAGGAATGAAATGAATCTAATAGGTACCTAAAGGTGAATCTGGAGATAGTCGTCTTTTGGCTGACTGTGTCTCTATAAGTCCAATTGATTTGAGTTTTCTCAAATTATTGAAATATTTACTAATAGTTTTCTTCGGGGGGCTTCATTTTCTGAGGAGCGAAGTAGTATTCCTGCAAAAAAATGAAACATAACATAATCACCGAACTGATAGCGGTTGATTACCTTAATTTTTGCAGGAAATAAACATAAAATTTGGTCCGTTAAATTCTTTGCAATCGACACGGTCATGTTTTTACTGTTTTGAATGAATTAGTCCACTATTCCATCAACCATTATTTGTTTTTGGGCATCTTGAAGTTTCTTCACATTTTGAGATGATTGATAGATTACACTGGGTAATATAGGTAAACACACCACATGTGCACGAAATCAGTAGCGATTTGAATATTCTCTTGTTGTTCGTGTGTATCCGTATCGGTTCGTAGCATTCGCTTACAGAAGGACTGTTAAATCAACAGCGGATTTTGTAACACTAGCAGTCATCCTGTTGAACAATGTTTTCGGACAATATTTTACTATTAACATAACGAATATTTTATCCCTGTTATAGTATATGATTTTCATTTGAACAAAGAATACTGTTAGGGTAGTATAACAATATGATTGTAAAGATAATAATACTTGTTGTGGACATCATAGTGTATTAGATATTGTATATAAATAATTTGTGTTATCTTTACAAAATTTGGGACTTAGGGTTAATGAAAGTTCAGGCTGTTTTTGATAGAATTTTTCCATTGTATTGACAATAAATACATTGATTTTGATGGTATTATGTAGCCTCGATAGAAATCATATTGTTATCACGGTAGTTCTTGTTTTATAGAACTAACAAACGTTATTCAAGGTAACATAAATGGTCTTGTAGGTACAGCAATTTCTAGTAGTCGAAAGAGTTTTTTGTAGGATTAACAATTTTAATACATTAGACATTTAACAGAAGTGCTTCTGTTAATTATACTTAGAAAATTTTCTGAGTGCAACCTTTTCCTTCCAATTCTCATAAGTTCTAATTAAAAAAAAATGATTTTCGGGTCATGTATATTATTGAACAATGTTTCACCTGTTACGATTTTCTTCTGATAACAATCCAATAAACAAAGCCACATTATTTTTATTCATCCTGAATTTCTTTTATTGAAACGTTGGTGTTCGTCCTAAAATTAAAAAACCATTCAACGTAACCTCAAAATATGCCATTCGATAATACTTCCGATCCCCCCTCGAGTACTCGTAAATATTTAACGATTTCTGTAAGCAACAGATCCAGGCCGTAGCCAGGAATTTTTTTCGGGGGGCTAACTAATAACTAATAATTCATGATTGCCACAACGTATATCTGAACAAATGCTTATTGATATTTTAACAATTTCGGGGGGGGGGGGGGGAAGGAGATGCTTCACCCCTTAGCCCACCCCTAGCTACGTGCTTGTACAGATCCCTTCAAGAAGGTCCAGAATTGCAATTTTTCTGTAAGCTTATGACAAGTTAGAGATTGGCTTACAGATGAAAGCAGAATACCACCATTAGTTCGTGTACGAGTGTTTATAATAAAGCGGACTTTTTCTCTTGATCTCGAAGCAAAAGGGAAAATACAAGGTTTCTCAAAAGTGAGTGTTGCGGGGGTTACATATCGGTTGCCTGATTCTTATGAATTCAGTCGCTATGTAGCTTTAATCCAAAGCAGACCGCTCATTGTGAGTGAGAGATTCTATCTGATATCTGTAACCATTTTCTATTTCGAAACGTTCTTTGAAACGGTCATAGCTGACCGTGTAATACGTTTCGTAAATGCTTTGATGAAAACCCATCCAAATTGTTTGCGATAAATCTGAACGACGCCGACGTCTATCGTATTGTTCGTATTCGTTTTGTTACAACCGACAAGCCGTCAGAAATGACCTTTGAGCGTTTTTCGGTGTTTTAAACTGTCTTTCGCGTTATCGTTTGAACTTAATAAATAATATCCCCAAAGGGAAGCTACTTGAAAACTGGGTTCGACAAATAGGGATATCGAAACAATTGGATTCAACATCTAGGCGAATCCATCAGATGTTATGCCAGACATCTTCTATTTCGAAACCACTTTTGAAGCGGCCATAGCTGAACTTAGAACGATTCATATGGGCAGGAGATTTCGGTCCTGGACGCCCAAAAGGTAACAGCCAAGGCTAGTGAGGCTATTGTCGGTTTTATCAATGCCAGTGACGACATCCTTAGGTTTCCATGAATGAGTAGATTGAAGATTTACAAAGATCCACATGATCGCAGTTACCGGAAGGCTTACATAGTCGTAACGACCCCATTATCATAATAATAATAATCTGTTCTCTCGAATATAAACATGAAACATCATGTACTCAATATTTATGGTATTCAGCCCAAAACAATCACCCTTCGTTTATCGACAGACCGCAACCAAAGAGCAGTGTTATTTCCCCAATTTACCGACATCGAAAATTGACAGTCGACCAATTCGCCCCGAATTACGTTTTTCCCCGTTCGAACGGGCCTGGGGCGCATACGCGTTCGAACGGACAGTTTACCGCCGACTAAAAACCAATCAAAATTAAATTAAATCCCCGTTCAATCCCGGCGTAAACACTGGCCCGCGCCGCCACGGTTTGGTGCACTCTCTTCGGGACCTCGGGGCATCTAGATACATATTCGGATCGATATGTATCGTCCTCCCGTTATGAATAATGCATCCGATATGCCCGAGCGTCATTCCGAACGACGGGGAAGTTGAGCCGGATGTGTGAGTCGTTTTCTGGTTTGGAGAGGAGATAAAGGAGCGATACTTCTGATCGTGATGACGAAAAAAGTTGTGCATAAAATCCGAAGCCAGACATTCTGATTTCTTTCAGTTAACAGAAAAAGCCATTTGATCTATGTGTGACGATTTGGAACGATCGGGTATTTACTGAGGCCATCTAGGAATTCTCACGGAACTATCTGATCTGAACTGCGTTGACTAATTCACTCATCTCTGCGTATCGGATTAATAATTTTTTCAAGTATAATTCATTCAAATCGCTATTGTTCAGTTCCTCAGTGTTCTTCCTGAGAAAAAAAATTGCAAATAATATACATTTCCATGCGTTTCCTCAACCTAAGGGATAAATTTCGTGGTTGGGGAGAAGGGAAATTGAGGAGTAAAGTGACAAAGTGCTGATGGATCGACGAAAGGCGTGGCAACTGAAACTTAAAATCTGTGAACCAATCACAGAAAATATGAAAATTTGCTCCTTGCATTTTGTAGATGGCGATTATTTTTATCGAGGTAAGTACGGATTGCACAAACTTGTAGGTTACATTAGATTCATGGGGTTAATCGTTTACAGATCCCAGTTCATAACAGAGGTAGTTTTTGAAAAATACTGCTGTGCAACCAGAAATCTTCCTGTTGGATTTACTACCAGAAAGGAGGAACAACCAAAATGTTCTAGTTCTAGTAGTAGAACTGAAAGGTTAAGACAAGGAAGTCTAGACAAAGAAAAACCCACTTGAGAATGCTCTTGTGAATAGAAAAAGTACTGTTTGAGTAAAATAAAATGAAGTGAATTCAACTGTTCACCAAACAAATTGTTTTCCTAAATTTTCTCAACAGCCTTTTAACCTAATTCATCTTTCACTATGGCTGAAATGATAGTTCACTATAGATTTCTGAAATTTGATATATGATGAACAATCTAAATTTTAATGAAGCAGGTATACACATAAACAATACAACCAAATCCTTCCATGTCGATATTAAAAGTTCTACGAATGCCCGCCGTGGCGCTACATTCTTATTTTCAGTACAGTGACTTTTTACCACAGTGGCGACAACTGATAATAAAACTGTCAAAAGTCCGCCATGTTTCGTCAAGACGTTTTTGGCGGTATTTTTGAATAACTCTCTAAAGAAGTCATTTCCGACCTTATTCTTAATTTGTAGGCAACAAAACATACATAAACAAACTGAATCTGCAATCTGCGCAACTCCGACGAAACATGGCGGCCAACCAATAGAAAATGAGACACGAGTTGTCGTCACTGTGGTAACATAGTCACTGTTATCTTCAAATGCCTATACAATGCCTCTTATTGCCTCCTGAAAACCTCATGGTTATATCTTCAACAGCAAACATTCTGTGAATCGATGATAATAATCTTTTTTTGGCTGTTACGATATTATATGCAATCCAACGTTTTCTGCACGTGGAATTGAAGTGACACGGCGACAAAGATGGTCCGATTCGAGTTCGTCAGACTTTTTCTTTCATTTCAATACATATGGACATCAAGCCTCAAAACAATCTGATGCCGTATTCTCGACAAGTGAACTTTCAAAGCGAATACGAAGTTCTTATACAGGTTTGGAAATTCACATCTGAAACATACCATATAAAATGCATCAGACAGATATTTCTTCCGTCCAGTTGCACAGATGAATAGTCGAGACAATCACGTGCTGTACCACACTGAATTCCGTTGTCTTATTGCAATATTCTAGTTTTGTCTCTCTCTTATCGTTGGGAGGAGCATAATTCATTTAGTATGGTAGGCAACAGTAAATACTTGAATCGAGTATTACAGGTAGCCTTACAAATTAAATAATTCTATACATGTACTTCAGGTTCCCTACCATACTGCGATAAGAGATAGACAAGACTAGGTTATTGCAATAAGTCAACGGAATTCATGCAGTTACAGCACGTGATTATCTGGACTATTCATCTGTGCAACTAGACGGAAGAATTCTGTCTGATGCATTGTACAGGGTATCCCATTTTGGGCACTTTTACGGGATATCTCCGTTATTTTTAACGTTAGCGGGATGCGGTTTTCGCGACAGTGTGCTACTTTTTTGTGAAACTAAAGATGGCGCAATCAGTTTTTGCAAAGCTCTCTTAGTTTTTGCTATACAGGGCGGAAGTGAAGAGTATCACTTTTAATCACCTCCCGTATCTCAGTTGTGCTTAAACTTGGAGAAATGGTTGAAACGCATTCCTATAGGATTTTTTCCGTAGAATCCAGTGGCGTAGTCAGTTTTCAATTAAACTTTCCGTTTTTGAGTTATTGAGCAAACATACGTTTTTTAAATTGGACACCCTGTATATTATTTTTTATTCTTATCAAGCACAATCTCAGCTTTTCAAAACATATTACTTTATGCATTTATTTTCAAAACCAAGCTCAGAATGCAAGATTTTGTAATTAAATTGTCAATAACTAAGTAGTAGGCTATGACTGTTCATTAAAAACAAAAAGTAAATGTCAAGATTTCGTTAGAAATCGAAAATAATGTTAACATAATATCTAGATCACAAACAGCATGTCATATTTCTCGTAATTTTCGTAAGCAGCCGTAATGAGAAAAACTTAAAACTGAATCATTATATGATATAATAAATAATAAAAACTGAAGAACTGTAAACTTTTGAACCAACCGACAAAGCTTTGACATTTTTTTTTGTTTTTAATAAACAGTCATAGAGCCTACTACTTAGTTATTCACAATTGAAATACAAAATCTTGAATTCTGAGCTGGTTTTGAAAATAAATGCATAAAATAATATGTTTTTGAAAAGCTGAGATTGTGCTTAATAAGATAAAAAATAATATACAGGGTGTCCAATTTAAAAAACATATGTTTGCTCAATAACTCAAAAACGGAAAGTTTAACTGAAAAACTGACTACGCCACTGGATTCTACGGAAAAAATCCTATAGGAATGCGTTTCAACCATTTCTCCAAGTTTAAGCACAACTGAGATACGGGAGGTGATTAAAAAGTGATACTCTTCACTTCCGCCCTGTATAGCAAAAACTAAGAGAGCTATGCAAAAACTGATTGCGCCATCTTTAGTTTCACAAAAAGTAGCACACTGTCGCGAAAACCGCATCCCCCTAACGTTAAAAATAACGGAGATATCCCGTAAAAGTGCCTAAAATGGGATACCCTGTACATTGTATGTTTCAGATGTGAATTTCCAAATCTGTATGCTTTGAAAGATCACTTGTTCAGAATACGGGCCAGATCTACACTTACAAAAGCTGTAACCATTTCGATCACACTTTTTCCAAGTATTCAAACCATCCCTCCAGTGTCGCCCCGGCGATACTCTTCAAGCGTAAGACCGTATAGATTACGCGGCGGTTACGGATTATTCCCCCGTTTCATTATTATTAGTATTCCATCCACCTCGTTCCGCGCAGATTTACATTTTCGGTCTCATTATTTTTTGTGTATCGCGAATTCGCTTCATTTTTTCGCGTTATTCTCGGTTCGTTTACCTCCCAACATCCCCCGCTTTTCCCCCGATAAATTTCCACCGGAAGGGGTTCCTGGCCCTTGCCGTTTTGTCATTACCGCCCCGTGGTTAATTAGGCCTGTCACAGACACGGTCCGACGGTCAAGCTGCGTGTTTATAATGTCGGCTTTTCGACCTTGGGCAACACGATGATTGCCTGTTGTATTTGGTGGTTTTGGCACGAAATATTTCTCATAAAAGATAACCTGTTATGTTGTATTGAAGTTTCAAATTGGTTCGAAATCTTAGATGGCGCTACTCGATGAAAGTCACCCACAACTGCGCGCCACCAAGGTGGTAGTTTTAGGCTCGAACATAATTCGCCTTTTACTTCTGGTTCTAGGATAAAACAGAGAGTGATTGCGACAATCGAAAGTATTAAAACGTTCTTCCACGATGTCAAACCACTTGGAAATAATCATAGAGGGCGCTACTCGATGAAAGTCACCCACAACTGCGCGCCACCAAGTTATATAGGGGTACTAGTAGGCTTGAACATAATTTGCCTTTCACTTCTAGTTCTGGGATAAATCAGATAAATAAGAGTGATGCGACAATCGAAGGTATTAAAACGTTCTTTCACGACCTCAAGCCACTTGAAAATGATAGAGGGCTCTACTCAATAAAAGTCACTCACTCCTTCGAACCACAAAGTATATAATTATGTTGTTGTACAAAGTCATCAAGAGAAACGAGGAGGTCTTAGGAAATACCTAAAAAGACTTGGATGTAGCCAAAACGATTAGAGCAGATTTTGTGGAAAAGAGGAGGAAAATCCAAATTATCTTGTAACGGAATGTCTGGTCATTGATTCTCAACGAAGGAAGCGTCTATACAGGGTGTCTGTAAACAAATGCGAGGAACTTTGATAGATGATTCCTCGATGAAAATAAGCAGGGGTAGTTCATATAAATGAACGGGGGCGATTCCATCCGAAAGCACGAATCTTTACCGTTCTCGCATTCGAAATTGATACGACTATATCTCGAGAACATGGGCCAGTTGAAAACCTGCAGTCGTTTATGCCTATTCTGGAAATTGGACATCCCTTTTTCCTAACCGGATATGACGTGCTTAACGCCGTCAATTTTCTGCGTGCGTTCGACGCAAAAAACGACGTCGGTCTAGCCGGCACGACGTGCCGTCCAGACCTGTTACCGACCGAGGCATTTGCATAACCCACCCGGAAACTTACAGGAATCTGCATACGCCGAAAAGAAGCCGTTCTTTCAAATGGAAGAGGATGCAGCGTACTCGGACCGTTTTTCGCTTTATTAGATCCGCCGTTACCTTTGATGTACCTTAAAAGCATTTTTGTGGGGGTTAAACTGGGGCTGATGAATTTGGGGAGGATTTTCAAAATTGAATTTAGGAGGGTGGAGGAAGTTTTTTTTCTCTCAGGATATTCCGGTGAAAGTTTACGATGGAGTGGTAGCTTGGTGTGGAATAAAGTCCTCCTGCTCTTTGCAAGTTCTTTGGTTTCTTCATTTCCGTCAACTCCACAATGCCCTGTCAATCATAGTAGAGTCACTTTATTGCTTCTTGCTAGTTTCTTCAGTTCTTTTATGGTGTTACGGAATTAGCAGGTCAGTAGAGATCCCTAATTAATTTCTTCATTAGTGCCCGCCATTTGTTTGTATGATCATTGTGGAGTTTTTTGTTTCTCCTCTCTCATATAAGCGGGTTGTCACTATCTCATTGAGGCCAGTACTCATCATAATTCTGTCGATGAACCTATCAAGTGACACAACTTCGAGAATTCCAAAAAAATGAGCCCTTCAGAAAAAATGTCCGCATCAAATGAAAAGTCTTTCTTCCCGACTATCCCTTTTTAAATCCCCTTTTCCACGATAATTCTGTCCGACCGACCTATGACCTATACCCTTAAATTTCCCAATGACGCGGACGCTTCAACGAAAGATGCCGCCAGGCTAGTCTAGCCCTTCGTTCGAACAGGAGCGCCCTTGAATCATTCATTAAATGCATAATTAATGGGCGCTCGTCTCTTACTCGATACAGAAGCAGGTCCGTTGCCCTGCTTTTGACCGCGATAAATAATTTACCGCTTCCTCCGAACATTTGACTTGCTAAATATCGCGACGCCAGTTGTCGCCACGGTATTTCCTCATTGTCAGGACACGGTGTACTAATAAAACGCGAATACGAGCCAGGCTACCATTCGCCAAATTCTACCGGGTACATTTTATCGCGAGGACGTCGAAACAACACGTGTTACGGCGAGTTGAAACCATAAATCTTGCCTTCGGGTCGTCTGATATCGGATAACTCTTGATTCGGATATACACGGCTCTTTCATGCAATTCACTCTCACAACTGCTCGAAAACATCTCAGATATATTCGTTTCATATAGTTATTTCCTTATACAGGGTGGCTGTAAAAAGATGCGAGGGAGTTAGGGAGATTATTCTTCGTTGAAAATAAGCAAGAGTAATTCATATAAAATTTTTTCGAAACACTTCCAAGATACAGCCTTTGAAAGGCGGTGACGAGTTGACCATTTTTAATTTTTGGGAGTCATAAAACTATACAGAATATGATTCATTAAGTAGATGAATGATAATACATATTTTTTTGTACAACTGTCAAAAAAACTTGACTTTTCTTCATCACTATGGATGCGCAAACGATTACTTTTTTCACCGTTAAAAATAGTACATTATATACCGCGGGACTGAAGTAGTACATTTAATCCTGAAGGTAAAGTTTATGGCCCGACCGCAGGGAGGGCCATAATTTACCTGAAGGATTAATGTACTTCAGTCGCAAGGTATATACGATACTTTTCGTACTTCCGGTATGATTTTATTAATTATTTCAATAATTTCAATAAGTTTTTTCTCTCTTCAACTCATTGATAAACTGTCTTTAAAATAAGTTACCATAGTAACATTGCGTTGTGACAATTATAATTTAGAAACATTGTCATTACTAGTGTCATTGTAAAGAAACATTGTTTTTGATAATTATTGGTATCATGAGTAAAGAAGGTGTATCTGATATTGATAAAAGAGCAGCCGAAGTAGGTGAAGAATTGTTACCACCGAAATCTAGAAAACTATACGAGCAGCAGTACGATGCTCTTAAAAAGTGGTGCCGCTTAAAAAATGTGAGACAACCTACTGAAAATGCGCTGTTAGTCTACTTCAATGATAAATCAAAAGCGGGTTGTGCCTCAACTCTCTGGGCACATTACTCAATGCTGAAATCGGTTATTAACATTAGAGAAGATATTGATATAAGTAAATTTCCAAAATTATTAGCTTTTTTAAAGAGAAGAAATGAGGGATTTAAGCCAAAGAAGTCAAAACTTCTCACGTCTGAGCAGGTAGATCAGTTCTTACGGGAGGCTCCGGATGATAAATATTTAATGCTTAAGGTAAATTTGGAAATTTGTTTATATTCAGAAATTTTAAGAAATCAATTTTTTTGTAGGTTGCACTTATTTTGGGCGTTGCAAGAGCTTGTCGTGGAAAAGAGTTGGTTGATTTAGAAATCGACGATGTGAAAGATTTGGGCGATTCCTTCCTAATTGCGATTAGAAACACCAAAAATAAAATTGACCGAAATTTTGTGATCAAAAATTCAGAAAACAGTGCCATCAGTTTTGTGGCGATATTTCGGAAATATGTGGCATTGCGAAAGACAGGGACACCTCATTCAAAATTTTTTGTTCAATACATCAACAAAGAATGTACTACGCGAGTAGTAGGAAAAAACATGTTTGGTACATTTCCACGGCAAATAGCAGCTTTCTTGAAATTAGAAAATGCGACGTCTTATACGGGACATTGTTTTAGACGCACATCTGCGTCTTTGTTAGCTGATTCGGGAGCAACAATAGACGTGCTGAAGAGACATGGAGGATGGAAATCCTCCAACGTGGCCGAGGGATATATTGATTCGTCTATTAAAAATAAACAAAAAATTTCAGATAAAATATTTGGTCAAGTCGCCGATTCGTCCACTATAGTTATGCCACAGTCCTCATTCTCGCTTCCTGTTTCCGCAGGATCTTCGAAACAAACAACAGTTCAATATGAAAAGGACCTATCTGTTACTCGTCAGTTACCTGCTGCATTAACCCAGGAAAGACTGGTCAATATGACGAACTGTCACAATATTAATTTGAATATTAACGTTAATTACCATTCTATTAATTATATTTTTCAATAAAATATCCCTTAAATTCGTTTGTATGTTATTTAATCGTTCCGGGAGTTTCGTCAATATTTAATCCCGGAGGGATTATATGTGACACTTTAGTACCTGTCACAAGGGAGTGAAGTTGTCACTTTAGGCCCGGAAGTACGAAAAAGACTTTTCTACAAACGTCAAAAAATGACAAGGTTCGCGCATTGGCAAGAATATGCGAAGTGACCCTTTTTTTCATTTCCTTCGTTACTATGACACCGTGCGCGAAGTAGTGTGCGAAATACTTACTTCGCACACTGCATGTAAACTATATGGGATTTTATATTTTAACTTGAAAAATTTCTTGAAATCCACGTTTTCTTTAACATTGAGTGTTGCTTTCAACATAGAATATATTGCCCATAGTTATAATGTACCTAATTACTTGATTTGGAAAAACAGTTCAAACCAGTTCAATATATTTTTTTTCATATTAAGCTAAGCGTTTGTAGAAAAATTTGTTTGCATCTCATGCGCGAAATACTTTGGTGATCTCGACTATTTTTTTTAACTCGGCTGCGCCTCGTTAAAAAAATCAGTTCTCGATCACCAAAGTAGCATTTCGCGCACTAGATACAAAAATAACTATTTTTTAACGTGAAAAAAGTAAAGACTGTATGCATAGAAATATTACATTGGAAACATGGTCTCAATCAGTTTATATTCTAGACGATGTGATTCACATTTACAGTTGAACAAAATTTTACGTACTTAATACAAAATAACTATTTTATCCCATAACTTATTATTAGGAGTTGAAAATAATAACCCCTTATGTTTTTCCTTCAAAAGTTGTTTTCGTGGAATAGATTTTCGAAAATAAAATTATCTTATGGTTTCTCATCCAATTCTGGAGAAAAAAGTCTTTTGCGAAATTTCGATACAGTCGATACTTTTCTCGGAAAATGTTAAAAACTTACATGTAGTTATGATCACTGTTCATTTCATTACATCGTATATAAGTGTTCCATACAAGCTTCAGGTTCTTTTTGGTATAGGTGTAAAACCGTCACGAATTTTGTGGCCTGAGTAATTTCAGGAGTGTTTCTCCAGAGGATTATTCCGTTATTAAACTTCAATTGTTGTAATGTTGCTACGATGTTAACGCTTCAAGACAATACGATTTACATTGTTGCTCGACATCAACATCACCATTAACATCATTGTGAAATGGCAGTTATATTGGTCTTTTCCAAGCCCACAGCAAGGATCAGGTCAGGCATGTGTTAACCTCGATGCATTTTTTACAAGTTCTGAATCAGCCTTCTCATTTTCTCTAAAACCACAATGCCTTGGCGACCATAGTAATAATAGTAATGTAATAATAGTAATGTAAGTGTATCAACTATTGCGAGTTGCTTCATGGTGTTACGGCACTCCAAGCGTTCACTTTTGGGTAAAGCTCAATGCAGATGTAAGAGTCCGTACAGACACCTTCCCCACAGTTGAAATTCATATTATTTATCTTTTTTTTTTACGCTTATTCATTTTGAAACTACATTTGTTGAATTTCCATTTATATTGAAGGCTTATATTCATGTTATATTATATTTGAGACGAAAAAAGAATAATGTCACGTTGGGCGGAAAAGTCTATAAAATATTAAACGCCAGTCACAGTCTTCTCATCTGGAACCCTTCCAGATCCAGACAATCTCCCGATTGAATTCGATAAAATCCCTCTCTTCCACTCAAATCAATCGGCCCAAGTAAGCCCAATTCCCACGGGTTGCCACTCGACTTCCTCTGTAGAAAATTAAAAATAAACTCGCCCAAACGAGGACTCACTTGCAGTGCCGGCTCGTGAGACTTCAATCGGAGGAGGCCCGAGACCACGCAACCAACAAATAATTCAGTGGCTTCCTGTCAGCCACTGGTATATTACATATTATATTATATCATTCAACGCAGAAAGAACGATTATAAGCAGAATTAATAATTAAATTTGGCATTGCTGGTCGAGGTGTCTTAATTACTTAAGTTATGAAAATTTTATCATCGTAAGGCATTTTACTGAATTTATTATTCTAAATAAAATCTACAGGATCTTGCCTTTCCTTAAGTTCACTACTTGCATTATAATCATCACTTCTTGATTCCGTTTCAATCTTGAAATCTTACCTTTAGTCCATTCACGAAAGGTTGAGCCGTCGGTTGGCCATGGAAATTTGCCATATCCACTGTGTATATTAAAATTTAGGTTATGTTCTTCATTTTCTTGTCAGATTGATACGCAATGTTGTCAATATTGCATAGAGTTGTCTGATAACTCGCAAGCTCGTCGGACGAGGCCGGGTACATTCGGCAACGTTGACTTTATTTTACGTTATGACAGCAAATACTGCCAACTTCAGATAAATAAAGAAACGCCTACTATGCGCTCAACCTTTCGTGAACTGACTATACAAACTTTTCCGAAAAATGTCACAAAACCCACAAATCGCACGCTAAGAGGATTAATACTTAATAAAAAGGAGGGAATCAAGACAACACCTAATATCCATCCAGCGATCGCCGGTGTTGATTCGGGTCGATCTCAGTTCAGTTTCGGCGAAAATAACACCGCGGAGCCGGGCCGTACACGTGATCTACAGCTTGAATTTGAGTGGTTCCCGCACCGTTCATCTGAAGAAGTTTGAAATGTTACATTCTAAAGAATCTCGACTAGTGGAGGCGAGCCTCCTTCGCTAAGCGTTTTGCCTGCTATCCGTTACGCTGTATTGTGTGTTGCGGATAATGTATGAATGTTCATAACTTTGAGATTTGGATAGTAGATAGAAAGATGGAAATATTACAGGTATAGAAAAATGTGATTATTTTTTATTTGAATTCAAAATTGAATAAAACGCAGTGAAATTAGGGGAGGCCGGCCTCCTCTGAGCAGCCGCCACTGCTCACTTGCCGAATCGAATAATCGTTCGACGATATCCGCCGAAGTCTCACGGTCCGAAATCTGAGAGCCTAGCCGAACGAGGCTCTCTCTCTCCGCTTCGCTTAATCGCTTGGCTTTCGTCGTGCAGCATGGGAGTGTATCTTAGCGTGGGCGTCACGCCCTTGCGGGCAACCCGCCGTTTGCGAAAGCGATGAATAGGACGGCATGACGGGCAGGAGGTGGCGAGAAAACGGACGAACCGGTGTCGGCGCAAGAGCTGGCTGGCCGCGTGACAGGAGCCCCGGCTGGCTGCGACAGAAATGATCGATAGTCTTCGGCATCGAGAATCGAGATAGCTGATAGTCGTTAGCGAGGACGAAACGAAATGGAAATCCGATTTACATTGCTAGGTTGCGTTCACAAACTTACTCCGAGCATGCTCTGCTTACTCCCAAGCGTTTAGAAACTCACTTTAGCCTGTCAGAGTATGTAGTCTCGATCGTTCAAAACTTTCTCGGAGTAAGCTCCATGTACCCTGCTTTTTTGCAGAGTATTCAGTACTCTGACAAGAGTATTCGGTACTCTGTGAGTTATTCGAAGTCAAAGCGCTTTGCATTCATTGTCATTCGTCCGAGAAAAATGTTTCTGTATTGAGTTTAATATCTCTCCATAATAACTGAAAATGCAGAAGTTTTATGTATTGGCAGTAATACCCTTAAATACTCAAAATATAAAGGTATACATTACATCCATTACTCTTGAAACTGTAATGTGAAAATGTTGTTCGAATTTGAAAATTTATCATTGGTTTTATTCATTTTGGGTGAATATTTCGAATTACACACAATAAACTAAAAATTTTGACATAATCTCAACTGAACTAACTAAATCAAATACCTACTTTGATACTTGAAAATGAGAGTATAGGTATGTATTATAATGTCATTAAGAATAATATTTTTATATCTGTTGAAATTCCGTCGATATTCTCAATTAGGGATTCTTAGAAACGATAAAAGAAACACTTGGGGTACCAGGTAGCATCCTTGACATCCTTGAATGGGCGATAGAAAATTTCAAGTATAATTGCCTATATGTAGTGCATTCATGAAAGTTTGAGCGCAAAGTTGGCAGTATCTGCTGTCATAACGTAAAAGAAAGTAAACGTTGCCGAATGTACACGGCCTCGTCCGACAAGCTTGCGAGTTAGGAGAGAACTCTTTGCAATATTGACATTGACATCAGGATCTCGGCCTCGCCATCCAACTGAAGATGCTGCAATCCGAAACAAATCCATATTTGAAGTATCATCAGCCTGAAGTAATACTGGAAAACCACCATTACAGGCTATACTGGGATCGCACAGTACTTACAGATTTAACAGTGGCTCATAACAGGCCAGACATAATAATAGTGAGAAAAAAGAAAAGAGAGCAATACTTATAGACGTATCCATCCCGAATAATAACAATCTACGTCAAAATACGCTGAGAAATTATCGAAATATCGAAAGCTTGAACTTCAGATCAAAAGGCAGTGGGGAATGTCTAGTACCAGAACCATTCCCATTCTCATATCAACCACAGGAATTATTACTAAGAGCCTCAAGTCCAACCCTAAGGAGCTAGATTTGTATGAAAACCTATACAAACTAATGCAAAAAGGAGTACATCTCGATACTGCTTGGGCGGTAAGGAAGTTTGTAGGTCACGATGGACACCAGGAACAACCGTAGATGGAAACATTGCAAGACCGACTACCAGGACACCAACCGAGAAATCCAGGACCAAGCAACGAAGGACGAACAACCCAGATACCAGGAGAAGAAGAACACCGAACACCTCAGAGCTCAATCCCCCTGATACTTGCTATCCGGGTTGAGTGATTGTTCCCCTTTAGTAGGGATTGTGATAGCCGATCGCTAGGCGGTGTGAAAATTCACACCTTTTCTACGCTAATAACCTCAAGTCGATAATAATAATAATGCAGTTAAAGAAACATCCGTTACTACATCCCTTTAACAGGAATGATTCGAATTTTATTCCCGCGTTAATCTCACGAGCCTTTCTCGTATAGGCGCAGGAAAGATCATATCGGCATCTGACGGTATTCCACAGGGCTCCCGTTAATGGCCATCTCGAAAAAGTAACAAGATCATATCTCGTATACCACGGGTCCGAGAGTCGCATTCCTTCCTTTTGGGGCCGCGACATCGTCGAGATAGACCGGACTGACGAGTCGTCATCGTATGCCGCTACGGGACCCCCTTATTTATTTACCCCGAATCAATTAACCTGCGTGATCTTTATCGCGTCACTGATGCAGGTCGGGATTCGAGTTCGAGAAGTCATCTGGACGGGGTTGAGATCGAATCGAATGCGTGGTTTTTGGCTGTTGAGTCTGACTTTTCCTTTTGATGGCAGGCTTTTCCAATAAGAGGTGTTATTATGAAATTCAAAGAAAAAAACCATTTTTCAATGGTCGGATGTTTATTTCATTCTAAAGAAGAAGCTATGCCGTTAATAGTGGAAAATAACATCAGGCAAATGACCACCACGACCACGCTTACAGGACCGTATCCTTTTAATGAAATTTTCCATAACCAAATCGCAAAGTCGCTGCCCTATATCCTCGATAGTCTCACAAATTCCATCTTTGAAATCTTGAACCGACGCTGGGCTATTGGCGTAGACCTTCTCTTTCACGTGTCCCCAATGGAAGATGTCGCAAGGTGTTAAATCACAAGATCTCGGTGGCCAATTGTGATCACCTCTTCGAGAGATAACACTGTCTGGAAACTTTTCCCGCAGAAGATCAATGGTTTCGTTGCTTGTGTGGCACGAAGCATCGTCTTGTTGAAAGTAAACGTTGTTCAGATCAATACCATCCAATTTCGGCCATAAAAAATCATCAACCATTTCTCGATAGCGCAATCCATTCACCGTAACTGTTGCTCCAGCCTCAATTTCGAAAAAGTATGAATCCGCCAGACCAAAAATCGCAACAAACAGTCTCACGTAGAGTATAAAGAGGCTTTTCAACAATAACTCTTGGGTTTTCCGAGCCCTATATGCGACAATTTTGCTTGTTGAAGCCACCGAGGTGTAAATGGGCCTTACACTCAAGATGATTTTTCTCTGGAATTCCGGATCACTTTCATGCATTTCAACGACCCAATCAGCGAAGACACGACGTTGTTGATGATCACCGGCTTGAGTTCTTGTGTTAACTGAACTTTATAAGTCTTAAGACTCAAATATTTATGCAAAATACGGTGTAGTGACGTTTGTGGAATGCCTAATTCCAAAGGACGACGGGACAACTATCCTGGGTTTTCTTCAACAATTTCTCGGCTGTTCTTGAGCGACGTGCACGGGTTTTATTCTTCACATCACTTACTTGTCTCAATAGATCGAATTTTCCACCATTTTCTTTATTGCGGTCCGACAAGGACCTTCACGACGACCCAAAAATGTACGAGTTTAACGAACTGTCACCTTTTTTATAGTGAATTTTAATAATTTCAATGCGTTCTTGAAGCGTGTATCGTTCCATTTTTATTAATGGCGTAGTTTCTACCTGTCAAATTTCAAAAAATGATAGGTCCAAAAGTGACATCTATCGAAATAGCGGGCTATTTAAAATAACACCTCTTATTGGAAAACCCTTTACATTTTTACGGCTGGAAATCAATCGCTCTGGATAGGTTCTTTCATTCGTTTTTGCCGAACGATACTACCATCGGGAAACAGGATTATATGATTGGTCCATACAATAGCTGAACAGGACAGTTTTTCCGCGTGTTTTTGTATCAAGATTCACTGAAGCGGCGCCTCTCAAAGGTTGTTCCTTATGCCGCTAAAAAGTTTACTTCCTAAGAGTTGATGACCTTTCCCGGGCGTGATCTTCGGCCTCCTCTTTTTCCCTGTCTCCTGAGTATCCTACAATCCACATCGTGGAGTTGTTATTTTTAAGTCCATTTACTTCACACAGGCATGTCCACACCATCAACCAGAAGGAAACCAAGAGACAGCACACCGAGGGGTCTATCACTGCGGAATTTTAGTGTACAAAATGCTGGAATTGGGAATGAATTACACGGAATTAGATGAAATTGCATGGAATTTGATGGAATTGCATGGAATTTGATGGAATTGTATGGAATTGCATGGAATTTGACGGCATTATAACGGAATTGTTTGGAATTGAGAAGAATTGAATGGAATTTCAATGGAATTGAACGGTATTCTGTTAACATTGAATGGAATTGAAAATGCGCAGAATTGAACAGAATTGTGAGGAATTGAACGGAATTGTAGAGAATTTAACGGATTATGATGAATTTAAGGAATAATGGGGAATTTATGGAATTATGGGGAATTTTACGGAATTGTGAGGAACTGAATGGAATTATGCGGAATTGAAAAGAATTTTTGTGAATTTAGTGGAATTATTTATCAAATTGGAATTTTAGTGTACAAAAAACTGCCAGTGATAGACCCCGAGGGGTCTAGACACCGAGGGGTCTATCACTGCGGAATTTTAGTGTACAAAATGCTGGAATTGAGAATGAATTACACGGAATTAGATGGAATTGCATGGAATTTGACGGCATTATAACGGAATTGTTTGGAATTGAGAAGAATTGAATGGAATTTCAATGGAATTGAACGGTATTCTGTTAGCATTGAATGGAATTGAGAATGCGCAGAATTGAACGGAATTGTAAAGAATTTAACGGAATAAGATGAATTTAACGAATTATGGGGAATTTAATGGAATTATGGGGAATTTTACGGAATTGTGAGGAACTGAATGGAATTATGCGGAATTGAAAAGAATTTTTGTGAATTTAGTGGAATTATTTATCAAATTGGAATTTTAGTGTACAAAAAACTGCCAGTGATAGACCCCTCGCCACACACTCATACTTTCCTAAGGTCGATATGTCCGTATTACGCCAACTCGGTAGCGTACTCCGACCAAACGGTAGCAGCAACCCAGAAATAACTCCATAAGTCGCGTACGAGGACCGGACTAGTCCGCCGATGCGATTCTTGGAAGCGCCGTCGTTAACACGCGAAGACGAGTTGGCTGTCTCGCCTACTTATCGGTTTATCGGTCGTCGCTAGGATTGTTATCCGGTCCGTAAGGCGGCCGGGGTATACTCTCGTTATCGCTTGCGGTGTTGTGACGGCGAGATGCGATGTGTCTTCGAGAGATATGGTGTTATCGGTACGTCTGGTTGTGATAGAACGATTTGAAACGTTTAAAGCCGGCCATAGACATCATTATTTTTCATCCGTTCGTATCGCAGCGATACGTCCCGGCAAAAGCGCCAAAAACCGATGTGTGGCGAAAAACCGTCGGTAGGCCTCGTCGGTAAAAATATCTGCCGATGATTGATTTTTGTCACGACGGTCGAACGGTTGTCGTGCCATACCGACTGTGTAGGGGGATTTCGTCGAGAATCGGCGGTTTTTTTCTATGAGAGTAGTATAAGCCTCGTTTCTTTCTTCCTTATTTACTCAGCACCGAACTGCGGCCGCCACTGCTAAAAGATGTTTCATCTTCATGACGTTCTTATTCGCGAACGACAGCAAAATAACTGGTATAATTTAACGAAGTGTGTGGCAAAACAGTTCCGTTATATGACTAGGCGGTTCGAACCGCGGCGAGGAAAACGAATGAAAAATAACGATGTCTGTAGCCGGCTTAATAATGAACGATTGTAGCCATTTATATTGAAATGTTTATTTAAAATAAAGTCGATTCGTTGTTCGTAGATTATTATAATTCGGGGTCGTTATTAATGGGTTAGATCTTCTGACTCTACTTATCCATTCATGAAAGCCAAGGACTCGGCCAAGGAAGTTGTCGATGGCGTTGATACGGCAACCTTCTTAGGAGCCTGGGCCGTTATGGGTCGATTACATTGAGATACTTCACGAACTGCTACTGAGCGAATTTGGAAGCCAGTGAAATAGCTTGTGAGATTGTGATGATTGAACACAAAACTGTCTACTCGCTCAGTAGCCAACAATCTAGCGATCCACGTGAAGTTTATGTTTGTATAGTTCTCAAGGATCTAAGATAAATGTAAAATAAGTTTTCAAACTTAAGACCCAGAAACCAACGAGTAGATGAGAACTCGCATATTGTTCAGTAGCAACTGTGATTACACACGGCTTGTTTCCATGCCAACAAGCCAAAACGCCTGCGATTTAGCATGTAAAGTAGCCCAGCTTTCAACTTCAATCGCAGCTTTTTACAATCAGATTGTTGATTGCCTTGTGAACACGATTACACTGATCGAATTTACCATCAGGTACTGAATTGGTTGAGTAGTAGCTTGTAGAGTATCTCAATGTAATCGACTCTTTACATCTTTGGTGTCCATATAATTGTCTGAAGCCAGCCATTTTGGACACTTGCATAAGTGTTTAGCTGTTTCTGCTTCTGATCCACATAGCCTGAAAATCTGATCTGCTGACTTTCCGATACGGTACAAATGACATTTGTACCAACATCGACGGAGCCCCGCCAGAAGACACTACTCAAAACTCAGCTTGTGAGACTTTCAGGAGCTTTCTGCTAGAAGTAGGTGATAACACCACGATTTTTTTGGGCCTGAGCAAGTCCAGGAGTGTTTCTTCAGAAGGTTATTCTGCTATTCAACTAACAGAAATTCTCAAATCCAGCAAGTATTAACCTTGATACACTTTCTGCTAGTTCATCGGCTTTTTGATTTCCTTCAATATCAAAATGCCCTGACATCCATAGTGGAGTCAATTGATTGCTGTTGCTAGATGCTTTATGGTGTTAAGTTACTCTCAGGTCAGAAGGGACTTTGGCAGTGTGATCTCAGAGATTTCAGCGTGTCTGCCTGTCCGTAAGGTAGAAATGTGCCCTTTCGAGGTTCATTTGAGACATTCAGAGTGCATATGTAGACAGCCAGTATCTCGGTCTGTGAATTGAGGGTTCACCTCCCAGAACGTTAAAAATCCCAAGTTTAGGTTCATGTACCCCATACCAGTTCCTCGCTCTGGATATGAATGGATTTTTATCCAAGCGATTTACGAAATTGCTTGCATTAGGACGGTCAGCTATGACCAGACCGTTTCAAAGGGTGTTTCGAAATCGAAGACAAAAAGCTGTGAAGCTATAAAAATATTTCAAATTATTCGACAGCTAATTCATGCCACCACGTCAATACGTCTAGATTTCAATAAAGCCCAGAAGAACCTATTCTTGCTGCGAGAGCGTAATAAAACCACACAACATTTAAGATGAAAACGATGCGCATATTAAACTCGAATTGAACAATACTAAACGTGTTAGAAAGTGTCTGAAAGTTTACGCAAAAGTAAAACAAAAATTTCTCTTCTACCTATTAGGAGTATAAACGAGTTTGCGCTGCCTTTTTCCAAAATAAAAGCTCAATAATGAGAAATTTTTCATACATTGAATATTGAATAATTGTGTCAGTTACCTAGTTATCACTTTCGGTATTCAGATTAAGAACCTTCATCACACTGAAAACTTCAACCTCCATCTTCATTTCTCTTATCATAAAAATCTCCTGAAAAATTCATCATGCAAATGCACGGAACCCAGGAAACATGGCAACGCTGGCTCGCAACATTACCGAATCTCCTACGACGTAAATCAACTTCCGACCAGCACCCGCTCGGTCTTTCACGGCCACGTTGCCACATCTCCCGAATTTCCCCAAAAATAAATCTACTCACCCGATGTACTCCAAGGACAAACTGATCCTGTCCTGCGGGTTGAAGATGGTCCTTTCCGTGTCCTCGCCCCGTTGTTCGGGGGATACCTTCCCCGCTTCGGCGGGCCGAATCGCGTAGAACCCTCGCCTCCTCATCATCTCGGACAGGAAAAGGCCGGGCACCAGCTTGTACACGATGTCCTGCAGCGTTTTGTCCAACCTGACGTGAAGAAATAAATGGGAGTTAATGAGAATTCGGCAATGGGAGGGAGGGGAAAGGAGAAACGATTGTCTTGTCTTCGAAACAAAGTGGAATTTTGGGGAGAAAAGTATTAGAGGACGAGTCGTTTCATTGTGGAGGGTCTGATTGTGTCGCTTAATGGAACGTCTGGAAAACTTCGAGCAGGATTTACTTTTTTGATCTAGCTAAGAAGTTTTCCAATAAGAGGTTTTTTTTGAATAGCCCGCTATTTCGGTAGATGTCACGTTTGGAGCTGTCATTTTTTGACATTTGACAAGTAGAAACTACGCCATTAATAAAAATGGAACGATACACGCTTCAAGAACGCCTTGAAGTTATTAAAATTCACTATAAAAGTAGTGAAAATTTGGCAGAGACGGTTCGTAAAACTCGAACATTTTTGAGTCGTCGTGAAGCACCTCGTTGAACCGCAATAAAGAAATTGGTGGAAAAATTCGATCTGTTGGAACAAGTTTTTGATGTCTAGAATAAAACCCATGCACGTCGATAAAGAACATCCGAGAATATTGCTGTTGTTGCCGAGTGTTGAAGAAAGCCCAGGTTTGTCAATTCCTTTGCGAGAGATGATTAATAACTTTTTATGACCGAAACTGGATAGTATTGATCTGGACAACGTTTACTTTTTCAACAAGACCGTGCTACGAGCCACACAAGCAACGAAACCATTGATCATTTGCGGGAAAAGTTTCCGGACCGTGTTATCTCTCGAAGAGGTGATCACATTGGCCACCGAGATCTTGTGATTTAACAAATTGTGACTTCTTCCTTTGCGGAAAAAGAAGGTCTACGCCTATAGCCCAGTGTCGATTCAAGACCTCAATGATGGAATTCGTGAGGCTATCGGGGACGTAGGGCAGACACTTTGCGATTTGGTCAGGGAAAATTCCATTGAAATATGGTCCTGTGAGCATGGTCGTGGTGGTCATTTGCCTGATGTTATTGTACACTATTAACGGCATAGCTTCTTCTTTATAATGAAATAAACATAAGATCATTTATATTGAAAAATGGCAAAATAATACCCTTATTGGAAAACCCTTTATTTTGATAGGGAGTTTTCGAATGTAAGGGACTCAATTTCAGAGAGAAAAAAAACATGAGAACATCATATAAAATGTAACATTCATTTTTGGTATTAAAAATCAATTCCTATTATTATTTTTGATGATGACTCCATATAAGATGGCTATGACAACATGTTGGGAGATCCTTACGAGCATTTCGGTTGAAATCTCACAGATAACACGCATAATATGGTCTTTTTGTGCTTCTAAATTCAATGCAGTATCCTTAAGAGTCGACTTGTACTGGTTCAACAGCCATTCAGATCCAGAATGTTGAAAAATCTCAGAATTTCTAGTGGTTTCAGAATAAATATTTTCATCCCAGATGATTTCTTTATCCAGGCACTCCCTTTTCTGGGTACCTAAGGCCAGTCTTTCTGGTACAAGAGTTCCTGAGTTCCGCTTTCCTCTCATCAGCTCTATAGCGGCTACACGCAGTCATCTCAGGCGTGTTCTGAGACGACAGTGACCCGAGAAGAACCCTGTGAGAAGCTACAGCTAATTGAACGTTCCGAGAAACTTGTTGGAGTGTTCTAGACCCGAGAGAATCTGCAGTAGTACCGTCCAATTTACCACGTTTCTTTTTGAATAATTATTTGCTGATGTTTTCTTCTATACCACAAGAGGTTAATGTCTCTAAAAGAGGAGTCGATGATCTCTTACAGGAGACGTGGCGGAGTCCCCGTTTTCAATCGATTCATGAGGACAAATGAATCCATACCAAGAATTTTTCCAGTTGTTTCTGCTTCCTCAGGCAGTCCCACACCCTCCTTGAACTAATGGTGTTAGCACTTGGCCGTGTTCCTAATCCTTAAAAGCCTTGGCTTTTACCTCTTGGGTGTCCAGGACCAGATTCCCCATATACATTGTTCTTGGGTCAGCCAGGTCTGGGCACTTGCATATACCATGTGTTCAACTGTTTCTGCTTCTGATCCACAGAGCCTCCAAATCTCATCTGCTGACTTTTCCATACGGTAGAATTATATTTGAACCGACAGTGACCAGTCAGCAGTCCCACTATCACCGGAAGCTCAGCTCGTAATAGCTTCAGTAGCTTTCTGGTATGGATAGGTGAAATCGTCAAAAACTTTTCGTCCTGAGAAACTCCAGGACTATTTCTCCATAGATTATTCAGGTATTCAACTCCTATTGCTGGATGCTGTCTCATATTGGTAAGTTCTTGTTCAGCAGATGTTAACTGTTTTCAAGTTCTTCGACTTTTTCATTTCTTTCAACACCACAATACCCTGGCACCCATAGTGAAGTACTTTTTTGCCTCCTGCCAGTGGCTTTATGGTGTTACGGTACTTTCAGAACACCAGAGAACCCTGGCAGCTTGGCCTGGCAACGTAACTCCGCTCAGTCGATAAATAAATAAGCGAATTATTGTTCAGAAGGTGTTAACGACGAAATTAAAACGCCATTCCCTTTCAACCGCGACGGAACGAAATTACCATATTTTCGCCCTCCCCCGGATCTACAAATTCTCTTCCACCCCCACCCTATTTATCCCTAATTTCCATACGCGCCGTGTGCCGCGCTGGCATAAGCTCGCCGCCACAAAGGCGGCCTGGGCGGCGAGGACGTGATGATTAATCATGATACGCTGTAGCCGAAACGTGGTATTTGTCCGGTAGCACGAACGCGACGAACGATGTATACAGGGTGTTTGTGAACATGAAGTTTTTCTTTAGGATTCATGATTATTTTATATATTATACACGCCATTATTTTTATTGATAGAAATGGCGTTGTTATGACTAGTGAATTGCGACTTTGTAGATGGTTGTTTAGTTATTCAACTCCCATTGCTGGACTGCAGCCTCATATTGGTTTTTTCAAGCCCACAGAAAGGCTCAGGTCCAGAGGGTGTTAACCTTGATGCATTTTCTGCAGTTCATCGGATTATTCATATCGAAATACTTTTTGGACCTTCAGTTCTAACTTTTCGAAATGATTAATTCCCGGTAGATTTCTCCATAGTGCTTCTTCTGCAGTTTCTTTCCATCTCCAAAAACTCTTTTTTGTAGGTGCATTTGCCTATACCACAGAACGATTCTGGACCAGCAAGTGGCGTTTGCGCACCCTTTCAATAAGAGTGTTAGCTTCTTCGTTTCCCTTACTTCCCAAGTGACCAGGAATCCAGACTAAAGAGACGTTGTTGTTCTTGTCTAATTCATTGATTTCGTTAGCATGGAAAGATTCCATCCTTGAATTCTGTAATTTCATGAAGAGTTGATAATGCAAATACCTAGGGGACCTATACGACAGCGAATTTAGTTTCATTACACATGTTGAGGAGGTCTGTGCCTCTTTTTGTAGGTCACTGGGATTCATGTTAATATGGAAATATTTTCTTTTATTTTAAGTTATCGGTGTATTACTTTAATGTTACCCCGTAATTGGGAATCCTGTTGGTATACTAAATCGTTATTATTATTACTATAACGTCAATAGCAGCACCTACTCCACACACAACTTCACTTGACAAAACAACGGTATCCAAACCTTCCAAACTTCATTTCCGTCCGGAAAAACCTGTTCTTTGACGCAAAGCGTTTCGCGCTGATCCTATAACTACATCAGAGTACCGGACAAAGCGCAAAGTGGACGATACTCCGGAGGCCTTAACCAAACCGGCTATCGCGTCACCTGTTAACTCCCTGCTTCCCGTAATAATTAAAACGAGCTTCCGGTGTCCTGAGGGAAAGAGCGGTAAAAGCGTCGGTCTGTCGGCCTTCCGGGAGGCTAATTTCCCGGACTCGAAGCTGGACGAAGGGCGCGCGAACGTGTTTGCGTGTAGTGTGTGAACGCGCGGAAGAGCAAATGTGGATATGAAGGGATTGTTTAGAGATGTTATTGGACGTTCGGGAGAAGGGTTGACTTGGGATCGGGAGTTTTTACGCCTTTGGTCATCAGTGTTGGGAATATGCGTCGATTTTTTAATTTTTGGGTCGGCAGATTCGGACGGTGTGTTATCTTCATTTTGCTCGAAAATTGATGAAAGGCTCAGACCCAGCAGGTGTTAACCTTGACGCAATTTTTGCAAGTTCATCGGCTTTTCATTTCCTTCAACACCACAATGTCCTGGCACCCATAAAAAGTCACTTTATTGCCTCTTGCCAGTTGCTTTATGGTGTTACGGCACTCCCAGGTCAGCAGAGACCCTAGCAGTGCTATTCCAGGGATCTCAGCGTAGTCTGGCTGTCTCTTGTGATGTTGATATGCGCCCTCTTGAGGTTCACTTCGAGACACTCCTGAGCGCATATGTAGACAGCCAGTATCTCTGTCTGTAAAATAGAGGGCTCACTTCCTAGGGTTAAAGAAATCTTCAGTTTAGGTACATATACTCCAATGCTAGTGCCTCTCCTTGATTTTGATCTGTCTGTAAACCATATGAATAGATTTTCATCCAAACGATTCACGAAACGTATTGCACCAGGACGGTTTCAAAGCGCGTTTAGAAATCGAACAAGGTTGGCATAACATCTAATTGTTTTGCTGGGTTTGAATCTAATTGATTTAATGTCCTCATATGCCCAACTCAGTGCCTAAGAAAAAGCTTTCCGTAAAGAAATATTCTCATTGCGTTCAACAGGCTACATTTCCTCACATGAAAATTCAAGGGAGCTGTGCACATAGCTCTCGTAACACCAGCACAGGCCAGCTTTTGCAGTTTCTTCAAACCAGTGATGTCCTCTTCGGTTTTTGTCTATCATGCTAAAGACAACGACATAACTGCATGTAATTAAACAATAAACGAATTCATAATCACAATCTCCGAACAGTTGAACCCCACAAACACCTTAAATTGAACGGAAACTACACCTCGCCCTCTCGGTTATGCCAACTGGATTATCGGGATATGGAATTCATACGCCGACCATCGGGTCGTCCGGCCGACCCGTCGAACAAAAGGCCGAGCGCGCGTCGGCAAACAAAAGCCGATCGGGCCTTTCTCTCGCCTACCCATTACGCGTTTATTATTGACGCTAATCGATCGTATTGTTTGTACGCATCTCGCAACAGGCCGATATGTCCCCTGTTCGTTTTCGAAAAGCCTAGCGGGATTATCTGCTGTAATTCAGCGTCCGCGACTCTTTTGTTTGCCGATCGGTGCCGCGCGCTTACCGCTTTGTACGGCCCGGATTCGGCGTCGGTAGATTAACAACTCACAACTCTACGTTTTCATTATGTAGAAAGTGTATAGGAAGTCTTTAAATAAGGAGAAACAGTTTGAAAAGTGCTTCAAAGGAACCTAATACACGTGTCTCATACGCTATTCTGCCTCTTAATGCACTAGGACAACCAGCTCAACCTCAACGAAATGGTAGACCATGAGCAAGAGAGAAGAGTGTATAACTCCTTTTAATGGGCCGGAGCAATTCTTCTATGATATCTAGCAACCCCTAAAACACGCAGTGATTTCGAGTGGTTCGTTGAAATAGTTTTCACTTCATAAAATGAGAATTAAGACGCAGGTATGACAAAAATACTATTATCATAGATTTCCCACATCATGACCATCAGTACATCCAAACATTACGTCGTTAGACAAATAGAAACAAAATAGTAACTCTACACCGCTTCTAGCACACTCTTGCATCCACCCCTCGGTCTTCCGGGTCAATAATTCATAAACGGGTGAAAAATCGATGACGTACAATAAGAAACCACCCTCTGAATCGCGTTTCCTCCCCCTCTATCCAAGAATGCCGTTTTTCCGCATCTGTCCTTTTCGAGTCCGTCTAGGGAAACCCGCACTGAAGCGGTCCGTCTAGAAGACATCTGGGTTATGGAAGGGAGCCTTAAGGGCCACCCTCTAAGATTATTATTTTCATCAACTTCCCCTTTTAGGAGAAATCTCCCACAGGTATCCAGGATACCGCTTCGAAATTCGTAGAACTAAGGGGATGAAAACGTAAGATATAATTCTATTTATTGACCATTAATTTCAACGAAATGAAGATTATCGCATAATCGCAGGTATAATATAAACAATAAAAGCAGAGAATAATACCAATTGATTAAAATCAACCAATATTAAACCCATACTTCGGAACTAATCCCGCCAACACACAACGAACATGCATGGTGGTAATATCAAACAGAGCATCCATAGATAGCTATTCGCCCTATTTGGGGCTCATCAGTATGGAGGAGCTCAGTCTGAAAGGCATTCTGGGTTCCCTTACTTGAAGAAATGTCGCCCAGCTCTGAGTATTATCAGAAACAAGACGCCATCTCCTGGGATCCTTACGAACACCTACCTCCAATGCATGAACGTTGAACGAAGTTGCAAGATGTTTATCCGTTTTTCATCAAACTGGTGGCAGTCCAACTTTGTGGATTTCACCTTCAGTCGATGAAGTGGAAACGCTCGATTATTCGTCATAAACCAGACGTGGTGATAATAGTACGAAATGAAGATTATCGCATAATCGCAGGTATAATATAAACAATAAAAGCAGAGAATAATACCAATTGATTAAAATCAACCAATATTAAACCCATACTTCGGAACTAATCCCGCCAACACACAACGAACATGCATGGTGGTAATATCAAACAGAGCATCCATAGATAGCTATTTCGCCCTATTTGGGGCTCATCAGTATGGAGGAGCTCAGTCTGAAAGGCATTCTGGGTTCCCTTACTTGAAGAAATGTCGCCCAGTTCTGAGTATTATCAGAAACAAGACGCCATCTCCTGGGATCCTTACGAACACCTACCTCCAATGCATGAACGTTGAACGAAGTTGCAAGATGTTTATCCGTTTTTCATCAAACTGGTGGCAGTCCAACTTTGTGGATTTCACCTTCAGTCGATGAAGTGGAAACGCTCGATTATTCGTCATAAACCAGACGTGGTGATAATAGTACGAAATGAAGATTATCGCATAATCGCAGGTATAATATAAACAATAAAAGCAGAGAATAATACCAATTGATTAAAATCAACCAATATTAAACCCATACTTCGGAACTAATCCCGCCAACACACAACGAACATGCATGGTGGTAATATCAAACAGAGCATCCATAGATAGCTATTTCGCCCTATTTGGGGCTCATCAGTATGGAGGAGCTCAGTCTGAAAGGCATTCTGGGTTCCCTTACTTGAAGAAATGTCGCCCAGCTCTGAGTATTATCAGAAACAAGACGCCATCTCCTGGGATCCTTACGAACACCTACCTCCAATGCATGAACGTTGAACGAAGTTGCAAGATGTTTATCCGTTTTTCATCAAACTGGTGGCAGTCCAACTTTGTGGATTTCACCTTCAGTCGATGAAGTGGAAACGCTCGATTATTCGTCATAAACCAGACGTGGTGATAATAGTACGAAATGAAGATTATCGCATAATCGCAGGTATAATATAAACAATAAAAGCAGAGAATAATACCAATTGATTAAAATCAACCAATATTAAACCCATACTTCGGAACTAATCCCGCCAACACACAACGAACATGCATGGTGGTAATATCAAACAGAGCATCCATAGATAGCTATTTCGCCCTATTTGGGGCTCATCAGTATGGAGGAGCTCAGTCTGAAAGGCATTCTGGGTTCCCTTACTTGAAGAAATGTCGCCCAGCTCTGAGTATTATCAGAAACAAGACGCCATCTCCTGGGATCCTTACGAACACCTACCTCCAATGCATGAACGTTGAACGAAGTTGCAAGATGTTTATCCGTTTTTCATCAAACTGGTGGCAGTCCAACTTTGTGGATTTCACCTTCAGTCGATGAAGTGGAAACGCTCGATTATTCGTCATAAACCAGACGTGGTGATAATAGTACGAAATGAAGATTATCGCATAATCGCAGGTATAATATAAACAATAAAAGCAGAGAATAATACCAATTGATTAAATCAACCAATATTAAACCCATACTTCGGAACTAATCCCGCCAACACACAACGAACATGCATGGTGGTAATATCAAACAGAGCATCCATAGATAGCTATTTCGCCCTATTTGGGGCTCATCAGTATGGAGGAGCTCAGTCTGAAAGGCATTCTGGGTTCCCTTACTTGAAGAAATGTCGCCCAGCTCTGAGTATTATCAGAAACAAGACGCCATCTCCTGGGATCCTTACGAACACCTACCTCAATGCATGAACGTTGAACGAAGTTGCAAGATGTTTATCACGTTTTTCATCAAACTGGTGGCAGTCCAACTTTGTGGATTTCACCTTCAGTCGATGAAGTGGAAACGCTCGATTATTCGTCATAAACCAGACGTGGTGATAATAGTACGAAATGAAGATTATCGCATAATCGCAGGTATAATATAAACAATAAAAGCAGAGAATATACCAATTGATTAAAATCAACCAATATTAAACCCATACTTCGGAACTAATCCCGCCAACACACAACGAACATGCATGGTGGTAATATCAAACAGAGCATCCATAGATAGCTATTTCGCCCCTATTTGGGGCTCATCAGTATGGAGGAGCTCAGTCTGAAAGGCATTCTGGGTTCCCTTACTTGAAGAAATGTCGCCCAGCTCTGAGTATTATCAGAAACAAGACGCCATCTCTGGGATCCTTACGAACACCTACCTCCAATGCATGAACGTTGAACGAAGTTGCAAGATGTTTATCCGTTTTTCATCAAAACTGGTGGCAGTCCAACTTTGTGGATTTCACCTTCAGTCGATGAAGTGGAAACGCTCGATTATTCGTCATAAACCAGACGTGGTGATAATAGTACGAAATGAAGATTATCGCATAATCGCAGGTATAATATAAACAATAAAAGCAGAGAATAATACCAATTGATTAAAATCAACCAATATTAACCCATACTTCGGAACTAATCCCGCCAACACACAACGAACATGCATGGTGGTAATATCAAACAGAGCATCCATAGATAGCTATTTCGCCCTATTTGGGGCTCATCAGTATGGAGGAGCTCAGTCTGAAAGGCATTCTGGTTCCCTTACTTGAAGAAATGTCGCCCAGCTCTGAGTATTATCAGAAACAAGACGCCATCTCCTGGGATCCTTACGAACACCTACCTCCAATGCATGAACGTTGAACGAAGTTGCAAGATGTTTATCCGTTTTTCATCAAACTGGTGGCAGTCCAACTTTGTGGATTTCACCTTCAGTCGATGAAGTGGAAACGCTCGATTATTCGTCATAAACCAGACGTGGTGATAATAGTACGAAATGAAGATTATCGCATAATCGCAGGTATAATATAAACAATAAAAGCAGAGAATAATACCAATTGATTAATAAATCAACCAATATTAAACCCATACTTCGGACTAATCCCGCCAACACACAACGAACATGCATGGTGGTAATATCAAACAGAGCATCCATAGATAGCTATTTCGCCCTATTTGGGGCTCATCAGTATGGAGGAGCTCAGTCTGAAAGGCATTCTGGGTTCCCTTACTTGAAGAAATGTCGCCCAGCTCTGAGTATTATCAGAAACAAGACGCATCTCCTGGGATCCTTACGAACACCTACCTCCAATGCATGAACGTTGAACGAAGTGCAAGATGTTTATCCGTTTTTCATCAAACTGGTGGCAGTCCAACTTTGTGGATTTCACCTTCAGTCGATGAAGTGGAAACGCTCGATTATTCGTCATAAACCAGACGTGGTGATAATAGTACGAAATGAAGATTATCGCATAATCGCAGGTATAATATAAACAATAAAAGCAGAGAATAATACCAATTGATTAAAATCAACCAATATTAAACCCATACTTCGGAACTAATCCCGCCAACACACAAACGAACATGCATGGTGGTATATCAAACAGAGCATCCATAGATAGCTATTTCGCCCTATTGGGGCTCATCAGTATGGAGGAGCTCAGTCTGAAAGGCATTCTGGGTTCCCTTACTTGAAGAAATGTCGCCCAGCTCTGAGTATTATCAGAAACAAGACGCCATCTCCTGGGATCCTTACGAACACCTACCTCCAATGCATGAACGTTGAACGAAGTTGCAAGATGTTTATCCGTTTTTCATCAAAACTGGTGGCAGTCCAACTTTGTGGATTTCACCTTCAGTCGATGAAGTGGAAACGCTCGATTATTCGTCATAAACCAGACGTGGTGATAATAGTACGAAATGAAGATTATCGCATAATCGCAGGTATAATATAAACAATAAAAGCAGAGAATAATACCAATTGATTAAAATCAACCAATATTAAACCCATACTTCGGAACTAATCCCGCCAACACACAACGAACATGCATGGTGGTAATATCAAACAGAGCATCCATAGATAGCTATTTCGCCCTATTTGGGGCTCATCAGTATGGAGGAGCTCAGTCTGAAAGGCATTCTGGGTTCCCTTACTTGAAGAAATGTCGCCCAGCTCTGAGTATTATCAGAAACAAGACGCCATCTCTTGGGATCCTTACGAACACCTACCTCCAATGCATGAACGTTGAACGAAGTTGCAAGATGTTTATCCGTTTTTCATCAAACTGGTGGCAGTCCAACTTTGTGGATTTCACCTTCAGTCGATGAAGTGGAAACGCTCGATTATTCGTCATAAACCAGACGTGGTGATAATAGTACGAAATGAAGATTATCGCATAATCGCAGGTATAATATAAACAATAAAAGCAGAGAATAATACCAATTGATTAAAATCAACCAATATTAAACCCATACTTCGGAACTAATCCCGCCACACACAACGAACATGCATGGTGGTAATATCAAACAGAGCATCCATAGATAGCTATTTCGCCCTATTTGGGGCTCATCAGTATGGAGGAGCTCAGTCTGAAAGGCATTCTGGGTTCCCTTACTTGAAGAAATGTCGCCCAGCTCTGAGTATTATCAGAAACAAGACGCCATCTCCTGGGATCCTTACGAACACCTACCTCCAATGCATGAACGTTGAACGAAGTTGCAAGATGTTTATCCGTTTTTCATCAAACTGGTGGCAGTCCAACTTTGTGGATTTCACCTTCAGTCGATGAAGTGGAAACGCTCGATTATTCGTCATAAACCAGACGTGGTTAATAGTACGAAATGAAGATTATCGCATAATCGCAGGTATAATATAAACAATAAAAGCAGAGAATAATACCAATTGATTAAAATCAACCAATATTAAACCCATACTTCGGAACTAATCCCGTCAACGCACAACGAACATGCATGGTGGTAATATCAAACAGAGCATCCATAGATAGCTATTTCGCCCTATTTGGGGCTCATCAGTATGGAGGAGCTCAGTCTGAAAGGCATTCTGGGTTCCCTTACTTGAAGAAATGTCGCCCAGCTCTGAGTATTATCAGAAACAAGACGCCATCTCTTGGGATCCTTACGAACACCTACCTCCAATGCATGAACGTTGAACGAAGTTGCAAGATGTTTATCCGTTTTTCATCAAACTGGTGGCAGTCCAACTTTGTGGATTTCACCTTCAGTCGATGAAGTGGAAACGCTCGATTATTCGTCATAAACCAGACGTGGTGATAATAGTACGAAATGAAGATTATCGCATAATCGCAGGTATAATATAAACAATAAAAGCAGAGAATAATACCAATTGATTAAAATCAACCAATATTAAACCCATACTTCGGAACTAATCCCGTCAACGCACAACGAACATGCATGGTGGTAATATCAAACAGCATCCATAGATAGCTATTTCGCCCTATTTGGGGCTCATCAGTATGGAGGAGCTCAGTCTGAAAGGCATTCTGGGTTCCCTTACTTGAAGAAATGTCGCCCAGCTCTGAGTATTATCAGAAACAAGACGCCATCTCTTGGGATCCTTACGAACACCTACCTCCAATGCATGAACGTTGAACGAAGTTGCAAGTGTTATCCGTTTTTCATCAAACTGGTGGCAGTCCAACTTTGTGGATTTCACCTTCAGTCGATGAAGTGGAAACGCTCGATTATTCGTCATAAACCAGACGTGGTGATAATAGTACGAAATGAAGATTATCGCATAATCGCAGGTATAATATAAACAAAAAGCAGAGAATAATACCAATTGATTAAAATCAACCAATATTAAACCCATACTTCGGAACTAATCCCGTCAACGCACAACGAACATGCATGGTGGTAATATCAAACAGAGCATCCATAGATAGCTATTTCGCCCTATTTGGGGCTCATCAGTATGGAGGAGCTCAGTCTGAAAGGCATTCTGGGTTCCCTTACTTGAAGAAATGTCGCCCAGCTCTGAGTATTATCAGAAACAAGACGCCATCTCTTGGGATCCTTACGAACACCTACCTCCAATGCATGAACGTTGAACGAAGTTGCAAGATGTTTATCCGTTTTTCATCAAACTGGTGGCAGTCCAACTTTGTGGATTTCACCTTCAGTCGATGAAGTGGAAACGCTCGATTATTCGTCATAAACCAGACGTGGTGATAATAGTACGAAATGAAGATTATCGCATAATCGCAGGTATAATATAAACAATAAAAGCAGAGAATAATACCAATTGATTAAAATCAACCAATATTAAACCCATACTTCGGAACTAATCCCGTCAACGCACAACGAACATGCATGGTGGTAATATCAAACAGAGCATCCATAGATAGCTATTTCGCCCTATTTGGGGCTCATCAGTATGGAGGAGCTCAGTCTGAAAGGCATTCTGGGTTCCCTTACTTGAAGAAATGTCGCCCAGCTCTGAGTATTATCAGAAACAAGACGCCATCTCTTGGGATCCTTACGAACACCTACCTCCAATGCATGAACGTTGAACGAAGTTGCAAGATGTTTATCCGTTTTTCATCAAACTGGTGGCAGTCCAACTTTGTGGATTTCACACTTCAGTCGATGAAGTGGAAACGCTCGATTATTCGTCATAAACCAGACGTGGTGATAATAGTACGAAATGAAGATTATCGCATAATCGCAGGTATAATATAAACAATAAAAGCAGAGAATAATACCAATTGATTAAAATCAACCAATATTAAACCCATACTTCGGAACTAATCCCGTCAACGCACAACGAACATGCATGGTGGTAATATCAAACAGAGCATCCATAGATAGCTATTTCGCCCTATTTGGGGCTCATCAGTATGGAGGAGCTCAGTCTGAAAGGCATTCTGGGTTCCCTTACTTGAAGAAATGTCGCCCAGCTCTGAGTATTATCAGAAACAAGACGCCATCTCTTGGGATCCTTACGAACACCTACCTCCAATGCATGAACGTTGAACGAAGTTGCAAGATGTTTTATCCGTTTTTCATCAAACTGGTGGCAGTCCAACTTTGTGGATTTCACCTTCAGTCGATGAAGTGGAAACGCTCGATTATTCGTCATAAACCAGACGTGGTGATAATAGTACGAAATGAAGATTATCGCATAATCGCAGGTATAATATAAACAATAAAAGCAGAGAATAATACCAATTGATTAAAATCAACCAATATTAAACCCATACTTCGGAACTAATCCCGTCAACGCACAACGAACATGCATGGTGGTAATATCAAACAGAGCATCCATAGATAGCTATTTCGCCCTATTTGGGGCTCATCAGTATGGAGGAGCTCAGTCTGAAAGGCATTCTGGGTTCCCTTACTTGAAGAAATGTCGCCCAGCTCTGAGTATTATCAGAAACAAGACGCCATCTCTTGGGATCCTTACGAACACCTACCTCCAATGCATGAACGTTGAACGAAGTTGCAAGATGTTTATCCGTTTTTCATCAACTGGTGGCAGTCCAACTTTGTGGATTTCACCTTCAGTCGATGAAGTGGAAACGCTCGATTATTCGTCATAAACCAGACGTGGTGATAATAGTACGAAATGAAGATTATCGCATAATCGCAGGTATAATATAAACAATAAAAGCAGAGAATAATACCAATTGATTAAAATCAACCAATATTAAACCCATACTTCGGAACTAATCCCCCAACGCACAACGAACATGCATGGTGGTAATATCAAACAGAGCATCCATAGATAGCTATTTCGCCCTATTTGGGGCTCATCAGTATGGAGGAGCTCAGTCTGAAAGGCATTCTGGGTTCCCTTACTTGAAGAAATGTCGCCCAGCTCTGAGTATTATCAGAAACAAGACGCCATCTCTTGGATCCTTACGAACACCTACCTCCAATGCATGAACGTTGAACGAAGTTGCAAGATGTTTATCCGTTTTTCATCAAACTGGTGGCAGTCCAACTTTGTGGATTTCACCTTCAGTCGATGAAGTGGAAACGCTCGATTATTCGTCATAAACCAGACGTGGTGATAATAGTACGAAATGAAGATTATCGCATAATCGCAGGTATAATATAAACAATAAAAGCAGAGAATAATACCAATTGATTAAAATCAACCAATATTAAACCCATACTTCGGAACTAATCCCCAACACACAACAACGCACATGCATGGTGGTATATCAAACAAGCATCCATAGATGCGATTTTTCGTTCCGCTATTTGGGGCTGATGAGCCCCAAATAGGGCGAATAGCTATCTATGGATGCTCTGTTTGATATTACCACCATGCATGTTCGTTGTGCGTTGCGGGATTAGTTCCGAAGTATGGGTTTAATATTGGTTGATTTTAATCAATTGGTATTATTCTCTGCTTTTATTGTTTATATTATACCTGCGATTATGCGATAATCTTCATTTCGTACTATTATCACCACGTCTGGTTTATGACGAATAATCGAGCGTTTCCACTTCATCGACTGAAGGTGAAATCCACAAAGTTGGACTGCCACCAGTTTGATGAAAAACGGATAAACATCTTGCAACTTCGTTCAACGTTCATGCATTGGAGGTAGGTGTTCGTAAGGATCCCAAGAGATGGCGTCTTGTTTCTGATAATACTCAGAGCTGGGCGACATTTCTTCAAGTAAGGGAACCCAGAATGCCTTTCAGACTGAGCTCCTCCATACTGATGAGCCCCAATAGGGCGAAATAGCTATCTATGGATGCTCTGTTTGATATTACCACGCATGTTCGTTGTGCGTTGACGGGATTAGTTCCGAAGTATGGGTTTAATATTGGTTGATTTTAATCAATTGGTATTATTCTCTGCTTTTATTGTTTATATTATACCTGCGATTATGCGATAATCTTCATTTCGTACTATTATCACCACGTCTGGTTTATGACGAATAATCGAGCGTTTCCACTTCATCGACTGAAGGTGAAATCCACAAAGTTGGACTGCCACCAGTTTGATGAAAAACGGATAAACATCTTGCAACTTCGTTCAACGTTCATGCATTGGAGGTAGGTGTTCGTAAGGATCCCAAGAGATGGCGTCTTGTTTCTGATAATACTCAGAGCTGGGCGACATTTCTTCAAGTAAGGGAACCCAGAATGCCTTTCAGACTGAGCTCCTCCATACTGATGAGCCCCAAATAGGGCGAAATAGCTATCTATGGATGCTCTGTTTGATATTACCACCATGCATGTTCGTTGTGCGTTGGGGATTAGTTCCGAAGTATGGGTTTAATATTGGTTGATTTTAATCAATTGGTATTATTCTCTGCTTTATTGTTTATATTATACCTGCGATTATGCGATAATCTTCATTTCGTACTATTATCACCACGTCTGGTTTATGACGAATAATCGAGCGTTTCCACTTCATCGACTGAAGGTGAAATCCACAAAGTTGGACTGCCACCAGTTTGATGAAAAACGGATAAACATCTTGCAACTTCGTTCAACGTTCATGCATTGGAGGTAGGTGTTCGTAAGGATCCCAAGAGATGGCGTCTTGTTTCTGATAATACTCAGAGCTGGGCGACATTTCTTCAAGTAAGGGAACCCAGAATGCCTTTCAGACTGAGCTCCTCCATACTGATGAGCCCAAATAGGGCGAAATAGCTATCTATGGATGCTCTGTTTGATATTACCACCATGCATGTTCGTTGTGCGTTGACGGGATTAGTTCCGAAGTATGGGTTTAATATTGGTTGATTTTAATCAATTGGTATTATTCTCTGCTTTTATTGTTTATTTATACCTGCGATTATGCGATAATCTTCATTTCGTACTATTATCACCACGTCTGGTTTATGACGAATAATCGAGCGTTTCCACTTCATCGACTGAAGGTGAAATCCACAAAGTTGGACTGCCACCAGTTTGATGAAAAACGGATAAACATCTTGCAACTTCGTTCAACGTTCATGCATTGGAGGTAGGTGTTCGTAAGGATCCCAAGAGATGGCGTCTTGTTTCTGATAATACTCAGAGCTGGGCGACATTTCTTCAAGTAAGGGAACCCAGAATGCCTTTCAGACTGAGCTCCTCCATACTGATGAGCCCCAAATAGGGCGAAATAGCTATCTATGGATGCTCTGTTTGATATTACCACCATGCATGTTCGTTGTGCGTTGACGGGATTAGTTCCGAAGTATGGGTTTAATATTGGTTGATTTTAATCAATTGGTATTATTCTCTGCTTTTATTGTTTATATTATACCTGCGATTATGCGATAATCTTCATTTCGTACTATTATCACCACGTCTGGTTTATGACGAATAATCGAGCGTTTTCCACTTCATCGACTGAAGGTGAAATCCACAAAGTTGGACTGCCACCAGTTTGATGAAAAACGGATAAACATCTTGCAACTTCGTTCAACGTTCATGCATTGGAGGTAGGTGTTCGTAAGGATCCCAAGAGATGGCGTCTTGTTTCTGATAATACTCAGAGCTGGGCGACATTTCTTCAAGTAAGGGAACCCAGAATGCCTTTCAGACTGAGCTCCTCCATACTGATGAGCCCCAAATAGGGCGAAATAGCTATCTATGGATGCTCTGTTTGATATTACCACCATGCATGTTCGTTGTGCGTTGACGGGATTAGTTCCGAAGTATGGGTTTAATATTGGTTGATTTTAATCAATTGGTATATTCTCTGCTTTTATTGTTTATATTATACCTGCGATTATGCGATAATCTTCATTTCGTACTATTATCACCACGTCTGGTTTATGACGAATAATCGAGCGTTTCCACTTCATCGACTGAAGGTGAAATCCACAAAGTTGGACTGCCACCAGTTTGATGAAAACGGATAAACATCTTGCAACTTCGTTCAACGTTCATGCATTGGAGGTAGGGTTCGTAAGGATCCCAGAGATGGCGTCTTGTTTCTGATAATACTCAGAGCTGGGCGACATTTCTTCAAGTAAGGGAACCCAGAATGCCTTTCAGACTGAGCTCCTCCATACTGATGAGCCCCAAATAGGGCGAAATAGCTATCTATGGATGCTCTGTTTGATATTACCACCATGCATGTTCGTTGTGCGTTGACGGGATTAGTTCCGAAGTATGGGTTTAATATTGGTTGATTTTAATCAATTGGTATTATTCTCTGCTTTTATTGTTTATATTATACCTGCGATTATGCGATAATCTTCATTCGTACTATTATCACCACGTCTGGTTTATGACGAATAATCGAGCGTTTCCACTTCATCGACTGAAGGTGAAATCCACAAAGTTGGACTGCCACCAGTTTGATGAAAAACGGATAAACTCTTGCAACTTCGTTCAACGTTCATGCATTGGAGGTAGGTGTTCGTAAGGATCCCAAGATGGCGTCTTGTTTCTGATAATACTCAGACTGGGCGACATTTCTTCAAGTAAGGGAACCCAGAATGCCTTTCAGACTGAGCTCCTCCATACTGATGAGCCCCAAATAGGGCGAAATAGCTATCTATGGATGCTCTGTTTGATATTACCACCATGCATGTTCGTTGTGTGTTGGCGGGATTAGTTCCGAAGTATGGGTTTAATATTGGTTGATTTTAATCAATTGGTATTATTCTCTGCTTTTATTGTTTATATAT